>QRFJ01007432.1:0-19474 GCA_006176705.1 Cocos nucifera
CAATTTCTTAGTATATGATAATATTGACTGGGTATTATATATCGAAAGCCTTTATCATATTTACAATTCGATGCAAGATTAACAAGTTAGTAGGAGGTTTGAAGAAAGCAAGAGATTCCTGAATTTTGGAGATAGAACATTAATTCCAATTCTAGCTTTAGAAATCATTAAACTTGTATTCAATTCTCATGCTATTGTTCTTAACGAATGTTATTTTTGTCCAAGTCTCACTTCTGTAGGATTTTTGGCAAAAAATAGTTATGAAATTTTAATAAAGAAAATTTTTTGTAATATCATTTTGAATGATGTTACTATTTTTACTAGACAATTGAGTAATGAAATTTATTTTTTATCACAATCTATTAATATAGTCTATTCCACTGGCAAACACCCTAGAATAGATAATGTATCTGAAATCTATCTTTGGCACATTAGTCTAGGTCACATTAACAAGAACAGAATAAATAGATTGACTCAAGAGAAAGTCCTATCTTCTTGGAAAAATGACCAAGTCACCTTTTATTGAAAAAGGTAAGAAAGTCGATGAGTTTCTAGGTCTAATACATACTAATGTATGTGGACCTGTGAGCACAAGTGCTATTTCTACTTCCTTACTTTTATTGATAACCTATTTAGGTATGGGTATGCCTACTTGATAAAACACAAGTTGGAATTATTTGAAATGTTCGAATGATTCCCTAATGAGGTAGAAAAGCAAACTAAAAAGAGTATTAAAACTCTCTGATCTGATCGAGAGGATGAATATCTTTCCAGTAAGTTTCTGATATATCTAGGAGAGAATGGGATTCTTTTCCAATGGACTCATCCGAGGACACCATAACATAATGGTGTATCTAAAAGGAGGAATCCTTCAGATCCTGCCCGAGTGAACATTGGTAGAGGCCAGGCGCGTGCATGGCTCCTTTCAAAACCTCAAGATAGATCAGGATCATCATAGGATAATCTGATTACCCAAAATAAGGTATGAAATTAAATTAGATTTAATTTTATATTAAATTTTAATATCAAATCTTTAGGATCAGATCTGAGATATCTCAGATATGATTTGGATTATAGAAAAAATTTTTGAAATATTCCTTCAGATCTAATCAGATCTGAATGATCCTATGCCGAAAAAATATGTTTTTTTTTTCAACTGGTATCAGATCTAGGATAGCATTTCATTAGATCTATTTTAGATCTATTTAATTTTTTGTTTGTGATCTAATATTAGAAGATTTTAGATGTCACATCAGATATGATTAGATCTAAAATTATCTTGGTAGATCCATCCTGAAGGTATAGTACCTATTGGGTATAAATGGATCTTCAAGAGAAAGATAGGTGCCAATGAGAATGTAGACACATTCAAGGCTAGGCTAGTAGCAAGAAGGTATAGTCAGCAAGAAGGAATTGACTATCAGGATACATTTTTGCTAGTGGCCATGCTAAAATTTATCCGCATATTGCTTGCTGTTGTAGCCTATTTCAATTATGAAATATGATAGATGGATGTGAAAATGACAGTCTTAAATGGATATCTTGAGAAAAATATCTATATGGAACAATCACTCAATTTGACATCCAGTGATAGTGATCACAAGGTCTGAAAACTATAAAGGTCTATATATGGACTTAAACAAGCATCTCGGAGCTAGAATGCTCATTTTAATAATATGATCAAATCGTTTGGTTTCATCAAAAATGATGAGGAGCCTTATGTCTTCAAAAAGATCAGTAGGAGCGCTATTGTCTTCCTCATATTGTACATGGATGATAACCTCCTAATTGAAAATGATATTCCCATGTTGACCATGATCAAAATATGATTGTCGAAAAGAATTTTCTATGAAAGACCTAGAAGAGGCATCCTTTATATTAGGAATTATGGTCTATAGGGATAGACTAGGATGCTGGGTCTATCATCAAAGATGTACATAGAGGAGGTACCGAAGAGGTTCAGCATGAAAAACTCCAAGAGGGGATTAGTGCCCTTCAGACATGGCATTCATCTCTCCAAAAAGATGTGTCCCAACACATCTAAAGAGATTGAATGCATGAGCAAGATCTCTTATACTTTGGCAATAGGGAGCCTCATGAATGCCATGTTGTATACACGATCTGATATCGTGCATGCTATGAGTGTCACGAGCAGGTATCAGTCGAATCCAGGCGAAGAACACTGCCTTCTATGAAGTGTATGCTGAAGTACTTCAGAAGGACTAAGGATATGCTTCTGATCTTTGGTAATGGAGAACTCCAGATCCAGAGGAATATAGACTCAGACTTTATGTCCGATATAGATGATCGAAAGTCGACATCTAGTAGTCTATTTGTCTGCAATGATAGTGCTGTTAGCTAAAAGAGTTCCAAGTAGACCATGATAGTAGACTCCATCATAAAAGTAGAATATATCACTACATCGAAAGCTATGAAGGAGGCATTTCGGTTCAAGAAATTCTCCATAGAGCTCGAAGTGATGCCATTGGATGTCGTCCCTTTATACTGCGACAATAATGGTGCCACAGCCCCAGCTAAGAAGCCAAGGTCTTACCAAAAGTCGAAGCACATCGAGCGGCGGTATCACCTCATCTATGATTACGTCGAGAAAGGATACATCAAGGTCAAGAGAGTCGACACCACAGATAATGCGGCAGACCCATTGATGATCCCATTTAGCCAGCAGAATATCGAAGCCCATCTTGAGAAGATCGGACTTAGATTTGTAGTAAATTGACTTTAGATCAAGTAAAAGTTTGTTAGATAAGTACCCTAGAAGCTAGATTAGCTGACACTTGTAATTCACATTTTAGGGGCATATTTATAATTTTGACTTAAAAATTAATAAAGGATTTTTTTTTATCATATTGTGTGTAAAGTGTCAATAATACATTCTTTGAGTTAATAGGAATGATAATACATATTTTCAAGAGTTGAAAATTTAAGACATGTTTTCATAATTAACTCATAAACTGCTCTCGATCATAGGATCATCATGAGGATAGTGATCAATCCAGAAGATTGGTGTACAACCACTTACGTAGGATAGATGAATCTTGAGTCTACAGTGTGGAGACACTAGAGCAAGAGTATAGATACTTGTTAAGAATGAGGGCACTGAACATGACCACCTCGAGCAATCATAAAGGAGTGTACCTTCTCATCGATGGCTAAGCTCGATGCTGCAATTGTGTCTAGTTCTTTGACCTAAGGTGCATCGATAGTTTACCTTGAGTGTGTTATAGTTTGACTACACCATAACTCGATCTTCTAGCCATTCAGAATCCTGAGGTATATGTTGGCTATAGCATGTTTGTAGGAACCGGATCACACAAAGATAGGATCTATCAACCTTGGTAGAGTAGTCCTATGATGATCATTTTATCAAGTCCTTAAGCCCATGGCCATGATAGTGTGATATAATAGAAAAGAGTTTTCTATTAGGTTTTCACATCAGACTCGAATCGAATGATTCAATCAAATGACCGGATGTTGGGTTTGACGAGTTCACGTTAACCCTAATCCTATTAGGGCTCATGATAGAGGAACCCAATCACATAGGTAGCTGCACCGAGAGGTATGTATTCAATTCTAATAGATTGCCATCATATACTATTAGATATCATTGATAGATTTTGGAAGCAATTAGAATGAATCTTGATGATCGATCATTCTAATTGGATGAATCAGAAGAGTTCTGGTCCATTGAAAGGTATTTCGATGATGTCGATGATAGAGATCGCGACATGTCTCATTACTATATAGAATTGAACCTAACTAGAATATACAAATTGGTATTTGAATCTGGATGTCATCAATTAAGCTAATCCAATTTGAATGATTTGGATTAGATCCAATTAGGTTCAAGCAAAATCATGCTAGCACACGTTTGAGCCTAACATTCTCTCCTTCTATAGTCATTTTGGTTTGTCTTGACTGAGTCAAATTGGATTTGGCTTACCCAAGAATCCTATCCTAGTTTGACTAGAGCTTGTTCAGGTTAGAAAAGTACTATCCTAACCTGATCTAGGCTTGTCCTAATCCATCAATTGGGAACAGGACAAGACCTACTAATTTTTGGAACTTTCAAGACATGGGTCAAAGGTTGACCCACATGCAGGAAAGAAGGGATAGGGGGCGTGTGCCCCCTAGAGAATTTCTTGGAGCATGCACCCCCAGGTGTTTTTATGAGAGAGGGAAGGGTGCACGTCCCCCTAGGCATGCACCCCATATCGATAAGGGAGTTGACCCACTCAAATTGGATTTGACCAGGTCAAAGAGTCTTGATGAGATCAAAGACTCTAGAGATTAGTTGCTTACGCCACTCTCCTCCCTTATCTATTTTGCACGGCACATTTAGAGGATTTTTGGACAACAAAACCTAATGGGGATCAGGTCTTTGATGTGGAGTTTCATATTAAAATCTGAATTAATCAAGCAATTTTGATTGCTTGATCATCTAGGACTCTAGGGTTGGTGCAGAATCAATTTAAAGGACCCTACACCCTAAGGTTTGCATGATTCCAATTCCCATGCCCAATGGTTGCCACCATATTCATCTCCACACCTCCCCTATTGCTCCTCTCTCTCTTCTCCAAGCCCATACCAGGTTTGGAAAAGGATCAGTTATCAAGAGTTGATAGAAGCTGCTGCAAAGATCAAGACAAGGTGCTGATTTTGAAGATTCTTTTGGAGGTTCTACAAATCAGATCTAATCTAATTTTTGAAGATTAGATCAGAAAGAAGAAGACATCTAGAACCAGCCTGAGTGGACTCCAATAGAGACTAGTCGTGTGCATGGCTAGCTTCGGGACCTCAGGATTTGGCAGATCATCATCCAGATAACGATTTACCCAAAAAAGATAACAAAGATTGTTCCTTTATTTAATTTTAATTTTAAATTTTAATATTAGATCATAAGGATTAGATTTGAGAATTTTCAGATTTGATTAGAACTTGTAGAAAAATTTTTCAAAATTTTGCTACAGATCAGATTAGATCAGATCGATCCTGTGGCAAAAAAATCTAGTTTTTCCTTTAGGTTGGACCTAACCAGATCTTTTCAATGGAGGCCAAAGCCTACTAAATTAGGCTTAGAGGACAAAATTAAATTACTAAAAATTATTTAGAAAGATAATTAATTAAGTCCATAGATGCATATGGGTTAACCGGCCAAAGTTGGGCTTGTGTGCAGTCTATATGGATTCTAGTACCCACTAAGAAATTAAGGTAATTCCTTGAATTGGAAGGTAGAGGCTACCAATTCATATAAAATAATGGAAGAACCTTTAAACTAAAGTCTAAGTCTTTAGGTTTAATAATTCATATACTAATTAAATTTTTTATTTTTCTTTTGTGTAGTTATGGCCATTATTCTATCGCTCTGATCACTATTAGACAGCAATAGATTAATCGGATCTAACTTTGATAGCTGGTATCAAAAGTTAAAGATTGTTCTAGAGTATGAGCAGATTTTGTACATTCTAATAGATACGGCACCTGAGGAGCCAGCTCCGAATGCACATGGGATGGTTTGAGACATTTACCAGAAGTGACTCAATGATCGAATCATGGTTTGTTGCATCATGCTGGTGACTATTAGTGATGAGTTAATCGCAAGTTAGAAAATGCTTAGCCAGAAGACATGCTTAAAATGTTGAATGAGTCTTTTAGCATTACTGACAACGTTGAGAGGTACAAGACTAGTTGTGCTATCTTTAACATTTGAATGAGAGATAGGACGTCAATCACTGATCATGTATTGTACATGATCGAGATGATTGAGCGCCGAGCAAGCTCGGCTTTTTCTTGCATGAGCAACTTAGAAAAGATGCTATACTAAACTCCTCTCCAAAGTTCTTCCTCCCATTCCTTACTCACTTTAGAATGACAAAGCCTGTAGTCAACTACAATGGTTTGCTAGGATTACCGTAGAACTTTGAGAAGGATCACCAGCTCCACAAGGAGTCGGTGAATGTAGTGGGATGGTCTTCTTCTGATTGTTGACCCTTTAAGAAAGGAATGAAGAACAAGAAGAAGAAAAATAAGAAGGTGCAGTAGCATGCTGAGACATTAGTGTAGGGTCAAACCATGAAACCCAAGCTCGATAAGAGTTAGAGAGAGTGCTTCTATTGTAAGAAGCAGGGGCACTGGAAGCAAAACTATCCTTAGTACGTTGCCTCCTTGAACCCAAATAGGCTGAGGAAGAAGCAATCTATTGCTGGGCAAGGTAATTATATGTAACTCCTTGCAATTTCTTAATATATGATAATATTGACTGGGTATTATATATCGAAAGCCTTTATCATATTTGCAATTCGATGCAAGATTAACAAGTCAGTAGGAGGTTTGAAGAAAGCAAGAGATTCCTGAATTTTGGAGATAGAAGATTAATTCCAATTCTAGCTTTAGAAATCATTAAACTTGTATTCAATTCTCATGCTGTTGTTCTTAATGAATGTTATTTTTGTCCAAGTCTCATTTCTGTAGGATTTTTGGCAAAAAATAGTTATGAAATTTTAATAAAGAAAATTTTTTGTAATATCATTTTGAATGATGTTACTATTTTTACTAGACAATTGAGTAATGAAATTTATTTTTTATCACAATCTATTAATATAGTCTATTCCACTGGCAAACACCCTAGAATAGATAATGTATCTAAAATCTATCTTTGGCACATTAGGCTAGGTCACATTAACAAGAACAGAATAAATAGATTGACTCAAGAGAAAATCCTCGAAGTTGGTGATTACCTTCCGACCTATGAGTCCTATCTTGGAAAAATGACCAAGTCACCTTTTATTGAAAAAGGTAAGAAAGCCGATGAGTTTCTAGGTCTAATACATACTAATGTATGTGGACCTATGAGCACAAGTGCTAGAGGTGGATATTTCTACTTCCTTACTTTTACTGATAACCTATTTAGGTATGGGTATGCCTACTTGATAAAACACAAGTTGGAATTATTTGAAATGTTCGAAATGATTCCCTAATGAGGTAGAAAAGCAAACTAAAAAGAGTATTAAAACTCTTTGATCTGACCGAGAGGATGAATATCTTTCCAGTGAGTTTCTGATATATCTAGGAGAGAATGGGATTCTTTTCCAATGGACTCATCCGAGGACACCATAACATAATGGTGTATCTAAAAGGAGGAATCAGAACCTGTTAGACATAGTCCATTCCATGATAGGTTTTGTCAGTCTACTAATCTCTTTTTTGGGGATATGTGCTCGAATTGGCTTATTATCTTCTTAATAGGATTCTGAGTATGTCTATAGCTAAAATAACATATGAGATATGGACATGGCATAAGCCAGTACTCTCACACCTTAGGATTTGGGGGTGTCCAGCTTATGTCAAATATTTAATAACAAACAAGCTTGGATCTAGGTTTGACAAGTACATTTTTATAGGATACTCGAAAAAAATGAAAGGATGTTATTGCTACCTTGCTGATAAATAAAAGATGTTTGTCAGCTTTGAGGCAATCTTTTTAGAAAAGAGTTCCTTGGTGAAAGAACTAATGCCTCTGAGGTCAAACTTGAGCAAGTTTGATAGATAGAAAAATCGACACAAGTAGATAAACTTGAATCGGATTTGATTAGATCAAACTCGGAGCCCAATGTACATCATCCTTAAGGCGATCCGATAGAGTACCACATCAACTAGATAGATACTATGATTTCTTGGTCTGGGATGGTGATCCTATCAAGCTTGATGAGAACGATGAAGATCCAATCACCTACATGGATGCAATGTAGAGATCCAATTTTGAGAAATTGCTAGAAGCCATTAAATTCAAAATAATATCCATGAAGGTCAATCATGTATGGACATTAGTTAATCCACCTGAAGGGGTTAAACCCATAGGGTGAAGTGGGTCTTCAAAAGAAAAAGGGGTGCAGACGAAAAGATGAAAACTTATAAAGTTCGTCTAATTATCAAGAAGTATCATCAACGTTATGGTATAGACTATGATGAGACATTTTTTCTATGGCAATGCTCAAGTTAGTTTGGATTATGCTTGCAATAGCTGCCCATCAGGATTATAAAATCTGGCAGATGGATATGAAGGCAGCTTTCCTAAATGAAGAGCTGGACGAAGAGGTGTATATGATATAGCCTGAAGGGTTTTCACATCTACAGATAAGTCTAAGGTGTACAAGCTTTAGAGATCCATTTATGGATTGAAATAGGCATCTCAAAGTTGAAACATGCGATTTCATAAGACGATCAAAACATATGGCTTCATTCAAAATGGAGACGAGCCCTACATATACAAGTGGACCAATGGTTTAGTGGTAGTATTCCTTGTATTGTATGTGAATGACATTTTTTTAATCAATGATGTCCTTACACTATATGGAATAAAGGTTTGGCTGTCATCTTAGCTCTCCATGAAGGACTTGGAAGAAGCATCCTACAACCTAGGGATGAAGATCTATAGCGATAGATTTAAGAGGTTGCTTGGATTGTCCCAGTTCATGTAGATTGATACTGTGCTAAAGCGGTTCAGCATGGAGAATTTCAAGAAGGGCTATCTTCCGATAGACTAAAAAATTTCTCTCTCGAAGAAGGATTATCCAACAACACCTCAAGAGAGAAACCATATGAGTAGCATACCATATGCTTTGGCAGTGGGTTTTATTACATACACCATGACATATACAAGATGAGATGTGGCATACTCATTAGGAGTAGTGAGTAGATACCAATCTGATCTTGGGAAGAATCACTGGAAGGTTGTAAAAACTATCCTTAAGTATTTGAAAAATATTAAGAACCAGTGGCTAGTTTATGATGAGTCAGATTTAAAACTTATGAGGTTTACCAACTCCAATTTTCAATCTGATCATGATGATAGCCAAAGTATGTCAGGATGTATGTTTATTATCCTTAATGGTGGAGTTCTTTGTTGGAAAAGTTCTATGAAGCATACTATAGCTGATTCAGTTTGTGAGGTAGAGTACATTACGGCATCCGATGCTACCAAGAAAGCTGTGTGGTTGAGAAAATTCATCACAGAGCTTGGAGTAGCATCCTTCCTTGATGATCCAGTTCTACTCTACTATAACAGTATTGGAGCCATTGCTCAGGCGAAGAAACTGAAAGCACATCAGCGAATGAAGCATATTCTGTATCACTACCACCTTGTCTAGAAGATCATAGATCAAGGTGACATTAACCTTCAAAAGATTGATGAAAAGTTGAACCTTGCCGACCCATTTACTAAAGCCCTTGTGGTATGAAAGTTCGATGATCACAAGTCGAAGATGGGTATACAATACTGTGAAGGAACCAGATCTAGGATTTCACAGGTAGATCTTGAAAAAGAGCGAAAGACTTAAATAAATCAAATATTTATTTAAATAAATATGTAAACACCTATATCTCAGATCTAGGATATTAAATCAAAAATTAAAATCAAATAAGAAAGAAAAAGGTTGATCATATCAACCTAGATCTATATTACATCTAATGCATCTATAAAACCAATAGATTAGATCTTTTACCTATGCAAGTTAGACATTCTAACTTGCTGATCTAGACTTGAGAATGAAGTCATGAGCCGCACACATATTCGACCTCTAGGAGTCATCCACATGAGCCTACGATCTCTAATCTAAAGTTCAATGCAGGAAATCAGCACAGCATGCTAGTACCGTGCTGATCTTTCTTCGACGATCGATCCGATGCTTCCTTCTTCAAAATTTGGACTCTCCAAAATATGAGAAGGAAGATGAGAGTTTACTGATCTGAGACTCTCTCTAAAAAAAAAAAAAAGAAAAGGAGGAGAGATTGAAAATAAAACAGCCCTAGAAGAAGACCCTCTTCTTCTTCTCTTTTCTCTCACCTAGATGCCTAGTTTGGTGCCTATGGAACCCCCATGCCCAAGGACCCTCTTCCTTTGATTTTTGCACACCCTAAACCTCTCCCAATGCTCTCTATATTTTGTGAAAGAATCAAAATAAAATTCATCCAATAAATAGAGAAAAAGAAGAGTCTAAGTTAGGTCAAAATCCTAGACTAGGAATGTCTAAACATGGAAAGTTGTTGGAGCACCCAACTCTTAGGCGCCTCCTCCACAATTATTGGCGTGGACTAGCAAGGGACGGTGCACAAAAAAGGAGGTTATTTTCATGGAATAAGAGAAGAATTAACTAAAAGAGGGGGCAACACTCAAGGGAAGGTGTTTTGGTCATCATGGATTCTATCTCATAGAATCCTAAGCAAAACTAACTCCCCTTTTGACTTGGTCTTCCAACAAATTGCCTTATGAGAAAAGGAGGAGAGAAAGAGGGCATGAGAAGCCATGGGCATGGAGAATTTTTATGTAAGAAATAAAATAAAAAGGGCATGGGGCGTGAGGATTAAGTGGTGCAAGTGATAGGGAGTCCTAGTCACACTAGGACTCCTATTTTGACTTGGTCAAACAAGATCTTTTAACCAAATAAAATCAAGATTAAACCAACCAAATTAAATAAAGCCCTAACCGATTTAAGGGCTTAACTAAACTAGATTAAATTAGATTTAATTTTAATTTATTTTTTAATCAAATTAGAAAATTAGGTTAATTCGAGTCTTAGTTTGACTAGGACTAGTTCTTCCTTGCACTTGGCCTATCCAATAAATTAATTGGACTTGATCCAATAAAGCCCAAACAAAATCTAATTAAATCATATTTAATTAGACATAATCTCAATTAAATTAAGTCAATTAGCAATCCAATTGCTAATCGATCATCCTACAACACTTGCACTAGGTTAAATACTAATCATATTGATTGTTTAACCCTAGAATGATTCTTACTCGTTGATCAACCATCCAGTCAAATTGTAAGCTCTAATGTGTATGACCTCATAGGTCCAAACATAAGCTGATAGTATAGGAATAAATTTTTGTACCAATCAAAGTGACTATCTAGCAATGATACCCGACGGTCGGATAGGTCGAAAGGTGTAAAACACCATCCTTTAAAACCCATGCGAATTTAGATTCTATATAATTCATCCCCTTGACCACAATGCTCGTAGGACACCTTAGAATTCAAATGTCAACTTTGATCAGGTTGTCCACATTGTATTTCAAAATATCAAATCCATCTGATGGATTACCTTGTCCAAGGTTTTGCTATATTGAAATATAGTGATACATTCTTCTCCAACTCTTGGAGTGGTCAGTTCCATCTTGATCGCACACCGACTATGCAAGTACTTGACTATGCCCAAAAGCCTTCTGTTGCTGAATTAGAAATTCAGTTAGTCCAATATCAAAGCATAGTGAGTTGCTTGCAAGCCACTAAGGTGATCTCAGATCTAAGGGATACTTATTCCTATATTCCATCAGAGACATTTTCGATAGTAGATTGCTTTGGAGTTGGTCATGTTTAATGATGATCTACCAATACATCTCACCTGTATACCATACCTGTATCTCCACACTTCTTGATTAAGAGGAAAATCAACCTATATGGCATACAGTGACCTATGCTCGATAGACGCTATCGTCCTAATTAACACCCTATCATTTGATCGTGAACAAATTTAAGGACTAATCGATAAATCCTCTCTTTATCGAAACTAAATAGTCCTTAGGACTTCATCACAACAATGGAGTCCATTAGAAGATGTAAACTTATGATGAAAAAGAAACCAATATATTTTTATTAATTAATAAATTAATTATAATTATTGGAGATAAATCCCGCTCCCATCGAAGTCCAATCTGATACTTAGCCTAATGCAACTGATAATCATTGAAGAGCTTCGATCAAAAAATTTTCTCCAACGGCCGGACCACAGCTGAACTCCTCCAGTGGCCAAAGCTTAGCCGAACTCCTTCAACCGGCCGAACTCTTTCAGCGGCCAAATCTTATCCAAACTCCTTCAACCGACCGAACTCTTCAGCAGTCGAGCCCCAGCCAAACTCCTCTAGCGGACGAACTCCTCTCGGGCTTCTCCCTCAGTCGGGCTCCTATAGGAGTCGAACTCCTTCCAGACCTCTCCTTTAGTCGGATGCCTACAGGAGCCAAATTTCTTTCGGATCTCTCCTTCAGACAGATGCCTATAGGAGCTGAGCTCCTCTCGGACTTCTCCTTCAGTCGGATGCTTACAAGAGCCAAACTTTTTCCAGACTTCTCCTCCAGTCGGACTACTCCAAGAGCCGAACTCCATTCGGATCTCTCCTTCAGATGGATGCCTACATGAGTCAAACTCCTCCCGGACATCTTCCTCAGTTAGATGCCTATAGGAGCCGAACTCCTTTTGAACTTCTCTTCTAGTCGGACTCCTCCAGGAGCCAAACTTCTTTCGAATCTCTCCTTTAGATGGATGCCTACAGGAGTCAAACTCCTCTCGAACTTCTCCCTCTATCGGATGCATGTAAGAGCCAAAATCCTTCTAAATTTCTCCTTCAATCAAGTTCTTCTAGAAGCCGATTCCAAACTTCTCCTTCAGTCGAATTCCTTCAGGAGCCGAACCCCTTCCGAACCTCTCCTTCAATCGAATTCCTTTAGGAGCCGAACCCCTTCCAAACCTCTCCTTCAGTCAAGTGCCTTCAGGAGCCGAACTTCTTTTGGACCTCTCCTTCAGTCAGATTCTTCTAGGAGCCAAACTTCTTCTGGACTTCTCCTTCACTCGGATTCTCTAGGAGCCGAACCCCTTTCGGACCTTCCCTTCAGTCGGATTCCTATAGGAGCCAAACTTCTTTCGGATTTCTCCTTCACTAAGATGCCTCTAGGAGCTGAACTCCTTCCGAACTTTTCATTCAGTCAGATTCCTCCAGGAGCCAAACTCCTTTCAGATTTTTCATTCAATCAAGTGCCTTTAGGAGCCGAACTTCTTCCAGACCTCTCCTTCAGTTGCATTCCTCCAGGAGCCGAACTCCTTCTAGACTTCTCCTTCAGTTGAATTCCTACAAGAGCCAAACTCCTTCTAGATTTCTCTTCCAGTCAAATTCCTTTAGGAGTTGAACTCCTTCCGAACTTCTTCACAGCCGGATTCCTACAAAAGCCAAACTCCTTCCAGATTTTTCCTCCAATCAAATTCCTCTAGGAGTTGAACTCCTTCCAAACTTCTCCTTCAGTCGGATTCCTCTATGAGCCAAACTTCTTTTAGATTTTTCCTTCAGTCAAGTTTTCTTTAGGAGTTCGAACTCCTCTGGAATTATTGTATGTCAAAGCTCTTCACCAACCAATGCCTGCTTCCTCTGAACTTCGACTATTAAATCTCATTGAATGGCTACATCACGGCAACGGACACCTCTCTTCGTAACAAACTTCATGTGGCTTCAAGCGGCCCACTATCGGATGGTTATGACCATCACTATTAGTTTGCTACAGGCTTCATCTATAAAAAAAAATCCTCCAAATATGTTTTCTCTAAGCTCTCTTCTTCTTTTCGAAACTTTGCTGAATTCTTATCAGAGCATTCTATTTTTGTTGGCCAGAAGAGCTGACTTGATCGTCGGTGGGTCCTATCAGAGCCACTACCCAACGACTTTGGGTGCGACATTATTTTGTAGGTCACCGACAGTGACCTCTTCTTCCCCAACTCTAGTTTGATCCGACGTCAATCAGATTCTGCACCAACATAATTGGCGCTAGAGAAAGGGCTCTATTTCTGAGGTACCCTTATTCTTAAAGGAGTGCTTAATCGCCCCTGTGGATCATCTTCTTCAAGATTTATCTCCTTCCTCTCCCTCAATCCCGAGAAATGCCTCCAAAGAGGGCGACTATCCAGAGATCTACCGCTTCTGCCATCAGATTTGGGCTAGATCCGTTTGTCCCTACTCCATCACCAGTGCTTCAACCTCCTCCTCCACCGATGGTCATGGTAGACCTAGAGCAGTTTTACCTATCGATGCAGTGGGTTCAGGATGTCACTGAAATGGTGCAGACCATGCAGCAGCCTCCGGTGGCAATTTCATAAGAGAACCCACCATCGGGATATCAGAAATCGATCCCAAGGAGGAGCACTTGGGCTAGCATACCCATCTCCCCTAGGAAGGGGAAACAGAGAGTAAAAGATCCTTGCTCGAATCATGATTCTTCTCTGGAAGGGACCTTCCCCATATACAGTCGGAAGCTTTTCAAGATCTACGATTGAGATGACATCCTTGATTAGAAACTGTGGGAGATAGATCGATGAATTGAGGGACTCCACCACGTCATCCCGATTCATCATGATGATGTTTGCGTCGATCCCTCTTTTTCTCTCCAAATTATGCAAGAGCCCATTCTGCGAACTTCAAGCTCCCCCAATTTGAAAGCTACAATGGAACCTCTGATCCAATCGATCACCTAGAAGCCTTTCGGACCATGATGCTGCTCCATGGTGCACCAGATGCCATATTATGCGGAGCTTTTCCATCTACCTTAAAGAAAGCAGCAAGAAACTGGTACTCAATGTTGAAGTCTAGTATGATATTTTTCTTTGAGTAGATGAGCCATCAATTTATGGCTCATTTTGTTAGCAGCTGGCGTCTCCATCGAGGTTTGAATTCCTTGATGAATATCAAACAGAAGGAGGAAGAATCTATTCGGACTTATGTCATCCAGTTTAATGCTACTGCATTGGAGGTTCGAAACCTAGACCAGTCTGTTGCAAGGGCGGCCTTCAGAAGAATGATTTGTTATTCTTTCCTGGAGAAAAAGTACCCCAGAGGACTTTACTGAATCTGATAGCTCAGGCTGAGGGTTATGCTCGAGTGGATGAAGCTTTCAAGTTGAAGGATGAGGAAGCCATAGGAGAGCGGCATAGACCCACCGCACGCTCATGGATCCCCTTCCGAGTGCAAGGCGAGCCCAAACTCCCCCTCGAGCTCATCATCAAAGAAGCCCCGATAGAAGGATGTGAAGAAGTTCTTCCTCTGGAAGGTTCCATAACTATGCCCCCCCTTAATGCTCCTAAAGCTTAAGTTCTGATGGAAATCAAGAGTCAGCTACTAAGATCAGAAGAATTTCGATCTCCTCTAAAGAAGCGCAATCAAAGCAAGTACTGTCTCTACCATCGTGACCACGGCCATGATACTGAAGAATGCATTCAGCTCTAAGATGAAATCGAGGAGCTCATCAGGAGAGATTGGCTAGATCGATTCCTCAGACATCGGTTTGAAGTAGGAATAGATCGGCCAAAAGCATTGCCATAGCCAAAACCATCAATAAGGAAGAAACAATAAGGAGATCGTACGCCTCTCGGCATCAACAACACTATCTCTAGGAGGCATAGTACTTCAGCGAGCTGCCATCTCTCAGCCTCAGAGCTAGGGAAAGCTTATCCCAAATTGAAAAGGCCCATATGAAATAGAGAAGGTCGTCCAGCCCAGAACTTATCACCTGAAGGAGCTCGAAGGAAGAATGCTCCCACGACCTTGGAATTCAGAAAAATCTGAGAATGTACTATCAGCAATTTTCCTTCAATAAAACTCCTCCATTTTAATATTATTATTTTTTGATGTAAAAAATATATGATGATAGGAAAGAAGCACAATCAATAGTGGCTTATGTTTAGGGAAAAAAGGAGAAATGTCCCAACATGAGCAAGTCGAATTTCCCTCGGCTGGAGATAAGATCTTCCCAGCTTTCTAACTCAATAGGAATAAGATCTCCTAACACCTTGGCTTTGAGATAAGACTCTTCTCGAGTTCAATGCTACATCAACAGGAGATAAGATCTTTTCACATTAGCTGAGATAAGATCTCCCCGAGTTTAATGTCAACGTAATAAAGATAAGAATCTCCTTCAACTTTGGCTAGATTAAGATCTTCAAGCTTCAACGTCTACGTCAAATAGGAGAATAAATTTTTCAATCTATTTGCCAGAATAGATCTCTTCCAAGGCTTCAACGTCAACATCAATAAGAGATAAGGAATTCCTTCAACTCGATTTGGAATAAGATCTCCCTAGCTTCAACATTAGCGTCAACAGGAGATAAGATTCTTTACTCGATAGAGATAAAATCTTTTCTGGAGCTTTTACGGTAATAGAAGATAAGATCTCCTTCAGCCTCGATTGGGGGAAAAAATTTAAAAAAGAAAAAAAAAAAAAAAAAAATTCCCTTTTTTTCCCCTAAGCTTAATGTTATGATTCAATAGGAATAGTCTTTCAATCTCCGGCTGGAGATAAGAATTCTTTCGAGCTTCAACGTCTAACATAATAAGAGATAAGATCTTTCAAACTCGATTGCGATAATATCCCCCGAGCTTCAACATAAACATCAATAGGAAGGATAAGATTACTTTAAATCTCGACTTGGAGATAAGTCTTACCCAGTTAACCATCTACGTAATAAAAGAGTAAGATTCTTTCAACATCGGTTGAGGATAAGATCTCCACTGAGCTTCTAACGTCAATAGGAGATTAGATTCTTCAACCTTACTGAAGGATAAGATCTCCCTGAGCTTTTATGACTATTACGTCAATAGGAGTAAGATTACTTCAACATCGACTGGAAGATAAATTCTTCATTGAATCTTCAAATTATGTCAACAGGAGATAAGATTCTTCAAATTGATGAGAATAAGATTCCCGAGCTTCTATGTCACAGTAGAATAAGAATTTTTAACCATGATGAAGATTAAGATCCTTCCTGAGCTTCAAGATCAATGATCAACAAGAGATAAGATCTCCTTAAACTGTGGAGAATAAATGATCTCCCTCGAGCTTCTAACGCCAACAGGAGATAAGATCTCTGGGTGTCTACGAGCATATGGTCAATAGGGATGAATTATTGTAAACTATATCCATGGGTTCTAAGGATAGGTTTGTACACCTTCGACCTATTCGACATCGGGTATCTTGATAGATGGTCATTCGATTGGGTCAGGAAAATTATTTCTATGCTACGCACTTAGATTAGGCTTGATGTCCAACATTAGAGCTCACATTTCGAATGATGGTATGATCATCAAATTTGAATATTTTAGGGTTAAAATCATCATTGGTATTAATCATTTGACCTAGTGAAAGTGTGGCAGAAGGATCGCTTTTAAGAATTCAAATGTTATGGTTTATTTGATTAAGCTAGTAGGCTAAGATATAAGTCTAATTAAAATATGACTTAATTAGATTTAGTTTTGGGCTTGATTTAGGATCAAATCCAATTGGTATTATTGGATAAGCAAGTGTGAGGAAGAAGCTAGTCTAGTCTAATAGGACTTGGGTCAACCCAATTATTTCTATATTTGAATTAGAAAATAAATTAGAATTTAAATCTGATTTAATATAATTTAAATAATCTTATAGTTAGGGCTATTTAATTGGGCTGAATTACTTTGTTTTTATTCGGTTTTAAGATCTTGTTTGACAGGTCAAAATAGGAGTCTTAGTGTGAATAGGACTCCTATTCATGCGCCACATAATCTTTCGCCAACCTTTTTTTGTATTTTTAATATAAATTCTCCAAACAAAGGTCTTCTCTCACCCCTTTCCTCTTACTTATTTCCATCATGGATGTTTTGTTGATGACAAGTCAAAAGAGGGAAGTTGATTTTATTAGGGATTTTGAGATAGAATTCTAGTCAACTAAAAGTCCTCTTCCATTCATGCACCCACTCCCTTTTTTCTCTCTCTCTCATCTCTCTCTCTTAATGGCATTTTTGGCATTTTGTATGCATCCTATTACTAGTCACAAACAAAAGGTAAATCTAGAGGCTAGACGTATGTGAGGCTCATGACTTTCCTTAAACTAGATCAAGTTTTAGAAATCTAACTGCTCAGATATGATCGCGATCTGTTTATTTATAGCTCTTAGATGTTCATATAAGATTAATGTTTTTTTGACTAGTCTAAATTTGGTGCCGCCAAAAACTTCCTTATTTGTCTTCTAGTCTACAGTTTTTTGACCTAATTTAAACTCTATATATTTAATTTAATAAATTTTTTTATTAAAATTTTTTTGTAGATATGTAGACATTTGCGAGTTTCTTTGTGTATGAAAATCAAAGAAAAATTCATGCTGGGTTATAGAGATAGTAAAAAATACAAATTGGGTATCTTTAGAAAGAAGAACAAGAAGAAGAAGAGGGTTCTTCTTCTAGGTTTTTTTGTTCCAGATCTTTTTTCCCTTCCCTTTTTGTGTGTTTTGAGAGGTGTTCAGATCACAGTACCTTCTTCCTTCCTTATTGATTTTGAGGTCAACTCTTGAAAGAAGGAAACAGATGACCAACATTGAAGAGAGATAGAAAAATACTAGATGCTATGCTAATTCCTACATAGGATCTCTGATCGCGTTTGTGGGCTGTCGTGTGGGGATCTAGAGGTAGAATTATTATGGTCATGACTTTATTCTTAAGCTTGGATCAGAAGTTAGAAATCTAACCCTTTGCTTTAAGGTTAACAATCCAGATTACTTATTTTATAGCTGATTAGATGTCGTTAGATTGGATGATATGATCAAACTTTATCTTCTTATTTTAATTTTTAATATTTTGAGGGATTTAAATACCATGCAATAAATATATAATAGAGTTTGAGGTTAGGTATATAAATATTTATTTAAATAATATTTGATTTATTTTAGTCTTTCACCTGTCTGGTTCTTGAAAAAATTTTCAGATTACCCATGAAGCTAGATTTGGTTTCGTCCAATTGGTAAATCAGAGCTATGTTCTTAATTACATGATTTTGTAATGCTTAGATTATTTTTTAGATTTGATCTAATTTATAGTCTAATTTTAAATCTAAAATTAAAATGTCAGTTCTCACGAACTGCTTATAGGTTGTTCCTTGTTAGATATTGTGCCTAGAAGAGAAATTGGTGACACTTGATAATATTCACTTCTAGGGGCAAAACTTTAATTTGATCTATAATTCAATAAAATGGTTGATTTTCTATCAACACAATGTGTATTTAGTGTCTGTGTACACTTTGAAGTTAATGGAATGAATTCATATTTCAGAGTTGAAAAATTATAGACATGAATAATATTATTAATATAAAAGCTCCCGACATTAGGATCATCATAGAGGAGTGGTGAATTGATTCGGAAGGTTGGTATAGTCAGTTTTCTTTAGTAGAAGTTGAGTCGTCTACGGTTGGAGACACCGGAGCAAATAGAGGTACTTGACTCATAGAGAGCGAGGGCAATGAGCGTGACGCACTGAGTAGTCGATTAGGAAGTCTACTCTGCATCGTCATGATGACTCGAATGCTGCATAGTGTGTCTGGTTTTTGACTAGAGATGCATTGGCAGTATCACCTTTGAGGGTTTATAGCTTTGATACCACCATTCTCGTCTTCCTAGCATGTGGAACCGAGGTGGTTGATTTGGCGTTAGCTGTTCTTTAGGAATGGATTGCATTCAAGATGGGATTTATTCTACTTGGTGGTAGATGGACAGCCTTAGATAATAATAAGATCAAGTCCTAACGCCAATGCAGGAGGATGTGAAATAATAGAAGAGTTTACTATTTAAGGTTTTCACATTGGACTCGAATTAAATGATTTATATATGAAGACAGGGTTTGACC
>QRFJ01007433.1:0-86177 GCA_006176705.1 Cocos nucifera
ATCCCCGGGGAGGGGTAGAATGAGAGAAGGGATTGCACCTGGATGCCGGATTCGAGGCAATAGATCGAGCTCCCAGCAGGCGCTGCCGACTGGATGTCGGCTTGGCCGATGTGGATGGAGATGCGCTCTCTCATGGTTTCTTTGGAGGTTAACAAAGGGAGGTGAGATAAGGGGAAGAAAGATTTAGAGGGAGGTAGAGATGGCAATGGATTAGATATTGATCAGATGATCGATATCCATGCCCCTTCAATCAGAACCTAAGAAACCCCTCCGCCATCCTTCCCACGGATCTATGAAAAAGAAAATGAAATTATATATATATATATATATATATATATATAGAAAGGTCTTATCTTTCAAATTTTTTTATTTTTTTCATTAATTTTTTCTATATTTTCTTCATATTTTTTTTATAATTTTTTCATCCTCGACAATTTCAATTGGGTGGAAGGCTTGGAGTAGCCGAATAGAAAAGCTTTGACGATGGCTAGATTTTTATTGGAACCCTAGCTATCCCCTCCTTCGAGATATCCATCCTGAACTCCATTCTTCATTACCGATACCCTTCTTGTCTATGACCAAATCCCTACCGACACCAGCAAGTTCTCATTGGTGTCGTTGCTTCCTCTCCACCGCCGACATCCTCCTCTTCTACCACCAAGCTCTAGCCAGATTATTGCTAGAGGTGGAGGGGTACAAGGATCCATCGATTATTAAACCGCTACAGTACTGCTTGGATGTCGGAATGTTTAGATTGGGGTGGAGGAGAGGTGTGAAGATCCGGACCATATTTTAGATTCTATGTAAAAGAGAAAGAGAGAGAGAGATTTAAGTTTTATTTGAACAAGAAAGATATTATCGAGATAAATCCAAGATAAAATATATTATTATCCATATTCAATCTGAATCGATTTTAGATATTTTTTTTAGAATTCATAATGCCTCTTAATCAAGTTGAGTAAAATTCATCTCATTCAAATCGAATCGGATTAGATATCTATTAGATCAAAAAAATATTGCCACCCTCGAGAAGCGGTGAGGTAAGGAAAAGATTAAAAATAAAAATTAAAAGATACAGAAATTTAAACTTGGTACTAAGATCTACTAATTAGATCTTAGCATCTACTTGGAATAAAATAAAAAATAATAATTAAAGTATAGAAATTAAATTACAATAAAAATAAAAAGTAAAAAATTAAAGTGCAAAAATAAAATTTTTATTAATTAAAATTTTAAAATTTAAATCCATAAAATTTAAAAAAAATAAAATAAAATAAAATAGCCTGATCTCTGATTTTGGATCGACGTTGGCAGAAAGATGGTGTAGAAGCCCGGCTCTTCTTCTCAGCACCCGTTGCTTTGAAGCAGCATTTAACCCATAGCCTGGCTTCGCCCTATACCAAAGCTTCACCTTAATCGGAGATGTTGATTTCTGGAGGCCTAAGATCCCTTTTATAGAGCTAGGAGGGCTGGATATTTTTTCTAAAGGCAATATGGGACTAATAGCCTTTGTAATCATCAAAATACAAAGAAATTTGGATAAAATTTGAATCAAAATAGCTCTGATATGACTCTGATAAATCTGGTAAAATTTGGCTATTCAATAGGAATTCAATGGTCTAAAAATCATCAAAATGGGATGCATATCAGCCCAGATCAGGTCGGATTAAATTTTGGCCGTCCGATCGTGCGTTGATGAAGGAAATCTGATCGTAAATCATGCATCGAGAGTCTTGATCACCATCGGGAGTATTCTGGACCGTTGGATCTTCATCTCTTGATTTTTTGGCCGTCAGATCATGCTAGATCACTGATAGAATTTGAATCAAGCCTGGAAATCACCACCGCCGTCCGATCTTGACCACAATCAGCCGCAGCCGTTCGATCGTGCAATTACCATTCCCATGGACCACATAGATCGGCCGCACCGCACACCGTAGCCAATCAGCGCTCTTGTCGCTAGGTGAAAAGACCAAAATATCCTATGAGCCGCGATAAATTTCTGTGGACCCTTTAAGGGTCTAGGTCCGCCACATGGCAATCTCTGATTCGTCGGTTTCTACTGAGCTGCTGGTCTACGCCTAGATCGTGGACCGGCTGATGGCTTAAATGGTTGAGTCAGCTTCGATGGCTTGGCTTGGCTTGGGGGCTCGGCTTACACAACCGGCTGAGCCATTTTCTTTTTTATTTAATTTTTATTTATTTTATATATTTAAAAATTCAAATCTTTTCCATTTTAGCTTTGTTTTACTTGAAATTTATTTCATTGTGATAAAAAAAATGAGCTCTTTCCATTGATAATAAAATTTTATTTTTTATTTTTTATTATTTTTTAATTAATTTTTTAATTAATAAAAATATAAATTTTTTAAAAATTATATATAAATTGATTAATAATTTTTAAAAATTAATATAAATAAATTAATAAATTAATATTTTTATTGGTAAATTTATGATGCTTATCACACCCCCCAACATAAGCTTTGCTGGTCCTCGAGTAAAGAAAGAATTTAGTTTTAAATATCTTTTAACTTTGGAGTTTCAAATTTTATCTAAGCAATTTTCAAAATGGTCATTGATATTCAGTAGAGCTTAAATGAGATATATCATTGGAGTATTAATACTTATCAGTAGAAAAATTAAGTAAAGAACATTAAATTTTTCAAAACTTTTTTTAAATTATCCTACCTTTATCTCTGATTTGTCTAAACTTTCATATAGGCAAGTGTATTGCTACTTCCGTCCTTCATTTATTAATTTTTATTTTTACATTACCCACTTTTTGATGTGAATATCATTGCTTACTTAGGCAACGGGACTCGATTACTTGGTGGAAAACCAATGTTTTTTTTTTTTTTTTTTTTAACATTGTACCACTATTGAGTGTCTTAACTCCTTAAGCTTTCTATTTGATCCATGTAGTGAGTCTTGGGCCAATGACTCCCAAATCAGTTGACTTTAGGGCACTAGGTATAGAATACCCCTCGGGCTTACTAGCTCGAATCAAATAGGCTACGAGTTAAGACTAGCTTTACAACGAGCTTCTTTATCCTTCCCACCTTTTGATGCAAAACTCAATGCTTGCTTAGGCAAAGAGGCCCGGTTACTCAGTGAGAAGTACTTGGAAACTATTTTATTAAAATAAATTTTTATATGAAGAAACGTATAGTTACCCTACACAAGCCTATAAAAAGTAGACTTTTCTTTGATGCTAATAGAAATAATTAGAAATGCTCCAAGAAAAAACTTTTTATGTTCTAGAATTAACTCTTTATTGAATTTTCTTAATACTTGATTCCTTAATATCTCACAGATTCTTTGATCTGTGCATCAATTTTCTTTCAAAAATGCTTAGTTTAATTCATTTCTTAAGCATAATCAAGTATCTAAATACTAAATACTAACTTTTTTGAGAACTTAAAATTTTAAATTTTTTTTATTTTTCTCTTCCCTCAACTTAATCGACATTATCCTCAATGGAGAAGAAAAAATAAAGGGTGTAATAAAGAACATGGAAGAATACACCTAACTCAGTATATTTTTCGTCCAGCACATGCCTTTGAAAATTTGAGCTCTTCCTCCAACTTATTCAAATTATCCTAAAAAATAATAAACTAAAAAGATAAATTAGATAAAAACTAAATATTGGGTTGCCTCCTAATAAGCGCTAAGTTTACCATCTTCAGCCAGACAAAATGTAGCTTACTATCCTATGTCAAATATTGGATTGACAAATTCTAATGGTTTTGGATTGCCAATCTCAGAAAGTTGATTTATAATCCCATTATTGATATATTCATTATTAATTTTAGGGATATAATTTATGATTCCATTCTCAGACCCATGTTTATTAAGAATTTCTCCTATTTGTTCTTCTGAAATGCTCATGAATGAAGTTTTTGTATTAGGAGTTAAGTTTGATTCAATGGGTGCTGGAATGGTGACTAAAGACGGTTTTAATTCTAGAGGTGAATTAATGTGATCTTGCTTAAACAACTCCATTGATATTTCATTACATGCCTCTTGATTTTTGTAAGAAGAACCAGCTTCTTGGATTGAAGAGAATAGGACATTAGGTTTATAAGTCTCGGGTAAATAATCTATTCCCTTTTTCCCTATTTCCATATCATTTAAACTGAAACTAGCATCAATACTAATTCTTAGCTCGAGTTCTTTTATATGGTTAGTTTCAGTGCTAACCAGTTCCTCTAAATTTTTATTTTGGCTAGCATCAGTACTAGCCTCTCTCACCTGATCTTGGTATGGATCCATAAGAATCCTATAGCTTTTAAGTTCAGGAATTTGGTATTCTCAAATTGGGGATTTTTAGGTGAGACATTAAATTGATAACTTGGTCCAAGTGATTAGTGGATATTAGGTGGGTTGTTCGAAATTGGTAGGTTCGATAGTTGATCTAGTTCTCTCCTCATGTTAGACTCAACTAATTATCCAATTTGAGCTTCTAGTCTGGCGATAGATTGCTGTTGAGTCAGAATCAATTGTTGAAGTTGGTTAAATCTATCATCAACTAGATTGGTCTATTGAGAAGGTGGGTATGAGGGCCGATTATAATATGATGGCTGGATAAACTGACTAGGCTGACCATTATTATAGGCATAATTTTGATATTGGGATCTATTTTGATAATTTTGCTCAAGTAAAATTTGGGTCTGAGCCTGAGTCTGTTGGGATGTCCAAAAGAAATTAAAGTTACTCCAATCTGAATTATATGAATTTGAAAATGGGTAATTAATCAATTTGGAGTATCCTTGAGCAGCTTGAACTTGTTCTTGGATAAAATGTGAAAACTGTGCAGTCATAGGACATTCACTCACATGATGGGTTGGGCTAGCATAGTTTGAATAAGTCTCCTGATAATTAGAAGGTGATGTGAATTGTGTAGGAGATTGTTGACCTAGGGTTAGAAGTTGATCTATTTTTTGAGCAAGAAGGTCAACTTTATCTAATTTTTGAACAATTAGATTCATATTAGCCATTATTATGTTTAATGTGAATCAACCATTCAATTAAGTTCAACTAAATCAGAAAAAGCGATTTCCTACCATGGATGTATTAGTGTAACCCTAATGTATGGTTCAAAAAAAAATTTTAGAATTTTTTTTAAATTTTTTTTATTATTATTTTATTATATTAAAAATTAATTTTTTAATTATTTTATTTATTAATTTTAATTTAATTTAATTTAATTATTATTTTTAATATTTTTTAGGTAGTTTAATTTAATTTTTATTTTATTTTATTTTTAGAGGAGTAAGGAGAAGAGTTCTAAAGAAAAGATCCTAAGGAGTCCTAGAACTAAGAAGAAAGAGAAGAATTAGGTTTAATTAGATTTAATGTTGGTTAGCAATCAAGTTAGTCAATCAATTCTGACTAAAGGTTGTCTTAGATCTAGATAGCTCCTAACTGCTAAGGTCACCTTCAAGCCCTCCAAGTGTAGGATTAGTCAATCAACTGGTCAGGTAAGTGTAAGGTCGGTGGGAGTCCCTCTATTGCTTGCCTTAGACACCAATTGTGCTTGGCCAGGTAAGCGAACGAAATCAATTAGAAACCACCTTCCTTCGGGCGCAGTCGTCCCTGAATCACTTTTCTAGACACCAGTCAAATTGACTTATCCTAACTTGGTTCAACTCTTAGGATTTCTTGTCCTATTGAGCTCGAGTTCCTAGGGTTGATGTCTAATTGATTTTAATTTAAAGGCTTAGGTCAATGCAGGATGTTGGTTGGTTGTTTGTGGGCCAAGGAAGGGTGATCAAATCTCATCTTATCTTATTTAATTGGGTTACGCCCTTAATTTGATTTAATATGAATATGCACAAAAAATTTTTAATTAAAGGGTTCTATGCAATTTAAACTAGATGCATGTAACTAATTATATTGTGAAAGGCTTACCTTACCTCCAGCAACCACCAAAAATAAATAAATAAATAAATAAATAAATGAATAAAACTAATATAATGCATGCTCTAAACAGTTAGGGTTTCTAATCTTATCATGAGACTTTTAATTAGATTTAAATGAATATTTTTTAAATTAATTTAAAAATAAAATAAATAAATAAATAAAAAGGAAAGAGTACTAGGGTTAGGATTGATCTCACCAAGCAAAACTCATGATTCTTTTTATTTTTTTAATCTTTTTTTCTACAAAATAATAATAAAAAAAAATTAGCAAGCAATATTTATAAAAAAATAAAAATTTTATTTATAATTGATTTACAAAAAAATCAAAGAGATTAAAAATTTAATGTCCGTGCCTTCCCTAGCAATGGTGCCAAAAACTTGGTGCATTTATCGAAATTATTTTTAATAAATCAAAGAAATCAAAATCAAAAATCAAAAATATTCTCTGATAATGGTGCCAAAAACTTGATAGAGATGCGATGTTGTCATTAAGACACCGTGTTTATCAGTTTAATCCGACTTCTTAAAATCATTGAAAATGCATAGATAGCAGTGAGTCAGATTGAATCCATAGGGAAGGTAGTATTTTAGATTTGAAATCTTTGATTTTTAAAAAAAGAAAAAGAAAATTATTTGAGTTTTGGAATTAGGATTGAAGTTGGAAGATTAAAAATAAAAATTAAAAGATGCAGAAATTTAAACTTGGTACTAAGATCTACTAATTAGATCTTAGCATCTACTTGCAATAAAATAAAAAATAATAATTAAAGTATAGAAATTAAATTACAATAAAAATAAAAAGTAAGAAATTAAAATGTAAAAATAAAATTTTTATTAATTAAAATTTTAGAATTTAAATACATAAAATTTAAAAAGAAAAGAAAATAAAATAAAATAGCCTGATCTATGATTTTGGATCGGCATTGGCAGAAAGATGGTATAGAAGCCTGGCTCTTCTTCTCGGCACCCATTGCTTTGAAGTAGCCTTTAACCCATAGCCTGGCTTCGCCCTGTACCAAAGCTTCACCTTGATCGGAGATGTTGATTTCTGGAGGCCTAAGATCCCTTTTATAGAGCTAGGAGGGTTGGATATTTTTTCTAAAGGCAATATGTGACTAATAGCCTTTGTAATCATCAAAATATAAAGAAATTTGATTAAAATTTGAATCAAAATAGCTCTCATATGACTCTAGTAAATTTGGTAAAATCTGGCCATTCAATAGGAATTCAATGGTCCAAAAATCATCAAAATCGGATGCATATCAGCCCAGATAAGGTTGGATTAAATTCTGGCCGTCCGATCGCGCGTTGATGGAGGAAATCTGGCCGCAAATCATGCATCGAGAGTCTTGATCACCACCAGGAGCATTCCAAACCATTGGATCTTCATCTCTTGTTTTTTTGGCTATCGGATCATGCCAGATCACTAATAGAATTTGAATCAAGCCTGAAAATCGGCACCACCGTCCGATCTTGACCGTAATCAGCCACAACCGTCCGATCGCATAATTACTATTCTCATGGACCATGTGGACCGACCGCACCGCATACCACAGCCAATCAACGCTCTTGTCGCTAGGTGAAAAGACCAAAATACCCTATGAGCCGCGATAAATTTCTGTGGACCCTTTAAGGGTCTAGGTCCGCCACGTGGCAATCTCTGATTCATCGGTTTCTGCTGAGCTGACGGTCCACATCTGGATCGTGGATCGGCTGATGGCTTAAATGGTTGAGTTGATTTTGATGGCTTGGCTTGGCTTGGTGGCTCAGCTTACGCAGCCGGCTGAGCCATTTTCTTTTTTATTTAATTTTTATTTATTTTATATCTTTAAAAATTTATATCTTTTTTGTTTTAGCTCTGTTTTACTTAAAATTTATTTCATTATGATTAAAAAATGAGCTCTTTCTATTAATAATAAAATTTTATTTTTTTATTTTTATTATTTTTTAATTAATTTTTTAATTAATAAAAATATGAATTTTTTAAAAATTATACATAAATTGATTAATAATTTCTAAAAATTAATATAAATTAATTAATAAATTAATATTTTTATTGATAAATTTATGATGCTTATCACAAACACACCACTGCAGCATCGAGTCAGTCATTGACGAGAAGGTAGACTTCCTAATGACTACTCGAGGTGGTCACACTTAGTGCCCTCATTCTCTAAGGAGTATCTGTACTCTTATTTCGATATCTCAACACCATAGACTCAAGACTCATCTACTAAAGAGAAGTGATTGTACACCAACCTTCCGGATCAATCACCATCCTCGTGATGATCCTATGGTCGGGAGCATTTTATGAGTTAATAATGATTATTTATGTCTTAAATTTTCAACTCTTGAAAATATGAATTATCATTACCATTAACTCAAAGGATGTATCACAGACACTAAATATACATATGTGATAGGAAATAATCTATTTTTTTGATTATAGTCAAAATTATAATTTTGCCCCTAGATGTGTATTACAAGTGTCAGCCAATTCTGGCTTCTAGGGCACATATATCTAACAGCACCTTCAGGAAGAGTTGAGGATGGAGTGTGAGAAGATGGCAAATTTTAGGACTGCTATGGCTCAGGAGGAGGAAAAGAGGAAGGTGCAAGAAGGGGTCGATGCGGTGGTGGAGCGAGTGGTCGGAAGCTTCAAGTCCTCTAGGGACATGAAGGACGTTAAAATAGCTTTTGCTCAGGAGGCCTTCATTGAGGGGTTCCAGATCAGCCTGGGGTAGATCATTGAGAATATTTTTGAGGTAGATTTGGATCTCTTGATGGAATAGCTCGGCGATAGAGCCGATCCTTCATCCCTTAGGGTCGGAGTTGTTTCGACCGACGTTCCTTCTTCTTCAGCCACGGAAGCCATCCTGGAAGCTTCCAAATCCATCACTACAGCGCCCAAGCTTGCCCGTGGATTGGACGCAAATGAAGATGCTCTGACCTCTCGTATTACCGAGCTACCCGAGCTCTAGATTCTCGAAGACCATGTAGCTTTCTTCTTTTTTCTTTTTTTTCATGCTGATGTATTTAAAAACATCCAAGTAAATGAAAGATAAATCTTTTTCTAGCCTTACACTTTATATTGTCGTTTGCATGGTACAGAACGCTCTTGACGACCTAGGTCATGACTCTCCTCTTTCAGTTGATGCCGATCCTTTGCCCCATGAGGTTTTGATTAGACCATTGATTAGGAGCTTAAAGAAGGAGATTCATCACTTGAAGAAGTTGAGAAAAACCAAGGATGATCTCCAAGAATCGAGGAAAAATGCTTTGGAGGTGACTGTTGAAGTTACCAACCTTAGAAACCTGCACAGGAAGGACTCTACCAGTTTCAGCATTCGAAAGGATGACTTCGAGAGAGAAATGGCCGAACTGAGAAGAAGCACTAGGAACAAGTCTTGAAAGTTAACGGCAAAGATTAGCTCCCTTGTGATCGACCTTATGGCGGTGAAGGAAAAAATTCAATTGCTGGAGGAAACTTCATCATGGTCTACCGATAGGGCTCGGTATGATTGGGACTGGTCCAAGAGATTCTCCAAACTTCAAAAGCAGCTCAACGATGCCGAAGCCTAGCATAATGAGTATAAGCTAACTTGGTCGAAGAAGGTGACCAGGGTTGAGCATGATCTTTGGGCAGCTAACAGAGAGGTGAGCCATCTCCAGCAACAACTGGCTGATGGTCGGTGGATTGTCTCTAGTGGAGAGTCGAATGAGATTGCCTCCTTGAAGAAGACCATCGATGAGCTTTTAGAGGCAGTCGGAAAGGAGAAAGTTGAAGTTTAGTGGTTGAAGCTCCAACTGATCTATGAGCATCAAGCCATCCAAGACGTGGAGGTCGAGTCTGAGGTCCTAAGAGGGCAGCGGCAAGAGCTTGAGGGCTAGTTCGGGCATATCAATAGAGTGTACATAGACAATTTGTATAAAAGGAAAGAACTTGAGGAAGAAATTATTAGGTTGAAGTAGGCCTTGGTGATGGCTGGCATCAATAATCTGAAGTCTGAGGAGTTTGGTCCATCTTAAGGCTTCACCTCTTTTTATATATATATTTTTTTATAATCGATCTTGCCGATCTTTGCCACATTGGCTTTCTTGTAATATATAATCAGTTTGGCCGACCTTCATCCTACTTGTAATAAATTTAAATTTATAATAAAATAATATCTTATCCATTGTTGCCTCATGTGAATGCAATGCTTGCCTTCGATCCTTCTCTCTTTTTTTTTATAATCGGTCTTGCCGATCCCTGCCATGTTGGCTTCTTTGTAATATATAGTCAATTTGACCGACCTTCATCCTACTTGTAATAAATTTAAACTTGTAATAAAATAATACTTTATCCATTGTCACCTCATGTGAATGCAACGCTCGCCTTCGACCCTTCTCTCTTTTTTTTTACTCTTGTTAGGATGCGGTTCTCCTCTTGTTCCTAACAAGGCCATAGGGGCATATTAGGGTCGGTGTCAGGGCCTCTCCCCTCATCCCATCTAAAGTGAACGGGACCTTCGATTTTGCTCAAGTTAGGATGAGGTTCTCCTCCCGTTCTTAATGGACTGCAGGGGCACATTAGTGAAGGAAAAAATCTATTTTTCAGATCAGGTTCGTTCAGATCTGATTTGATCAAGAGGAATATTTCAAACATTTTTCCTCTTAGATCTAAATCAAATCTGATACTTTTCAAATCTGATTTGATAGATCTAATAAACTAAAATTAAATTAAAATAAATTAAATTAGATTTAATTTATATTTTTTTCTTGGGTAATCTAATTATCCTGTGATGATCCTATTGATTGCCTGAGGTTCTGGACGCAGCCATGCAATCGTCTGGCTTTTACCGGTATCCACTCGAGCAGGATCTAGATATCTCCTCCTTCTCAATCTATCCTCCAAAGACCAGATCTAGATCTGATCTTGAAGATCTTTAAAATAACTTTTGAAGATTTGATGTCGTCTCTTGCAGCAGTGCTGCCTTCTTCCTTTTTTGTTGCCTTTCTCTTGCCTGGATCACACCAAAATTTGGCCCAAAGTCTCTTGGACATGGAGAGGAGAGAGAAGATCTGAGGAAGGCATGGAGGAGAGAGGGAGAGAGCAATGTGGCATGGAATCAGGGGCTAAGGAGCGAGGGTCTGTAAGTGAAGGAAAATCCTGATTTTCGGTCCAGGTTCGTTCAGATCTGATCAGATCAAGAGATATATTTCAAAAATTTTTCTCTTGATCCCAATCAGATCTTGATATGTTTCAGATCTGATTCTTATTATTTTAATAAAATAAAATAAAATAAGATAAATTAAATCAAATTTAATTTACCTGATTTGGGTAATCCTATTACCCTGTTGATGATCCTGTTTGCAGCGGAAGGTTCTGGATCTTAGCCACGCAAGCGCCTGGCCTCTACCGGTATCCACTCGGGTTGGATCTGGAGATCCTCTTCTTCTCTATCACACCTCCAAAAATCAGATCTGGATCTGATCTGGAGGATCTTCAAAACTCTTTTGAAGATCAGCAGTCGTCCTTTGCAGCAGCGCAGCCTTCTTGCTTTTGATCGCCTTTCTTTGATCTGAATCGCACCAACCAAGGTCCAAAACTCCTTTTGGACGTGGAGAGCAAGGGGAGAAGAGACTATGGCATGGAGAAGGAGGGGAGAGGCAGCCTTGGGGCGTGGGGTTTCTCAATTGAATTGCATTCATTAGAATCTGAGTTGGGCGCAGGGTCTTATTTATAGACTAAGCGTGATCCAACTCCTCTTCCTCCCAACCAATCACAACCCTTTGTGAAATCAGATCTAAATCTGATTGGTGGGAATAGAGACCCCTGGATTCCTCCTTAGAGGGCGCCTAAGACCAGTCAAAGTTGGTTCTTAGAAGAACTCTAATTGGAATCCAAAAAGGAGATGGAGTCCTTGTCCAACAAGGACTCCTAGGCGCCTCCAACTTGGGCACACGCCTAGGGTGGCGTGCGCCCTTCTCCTTGCCAGGTTCTGGCAGGGGGACAGGCCCCCACCAGCTCTCCAATAGGTGCATGACATGTGGTCAAAAGTCAAAGTGTCAATGGTCAACGTTTGACCAGTCAAAGGTAGACTTTTGACCAAAGTCAAAGAACAAGAAATGGCAGGTGACCAAAAATGGCAGGTAATGTCTTACAAATAAGACAACCTTTTCTGACTTGGACAACCTCCAGTCAGACCATATGAAGGCCTCTGATTGAGCACAAACTCCTTTGGCTCAGACAGGACAACTTATTTATGATAGCAAAAGAAGAACGTTAGGTTCAATCGAGTGCTAGCACGATTTCCTTGAACCTAATTGAATCTCATTCAGATCAATTGAACTAGATCAGTTCAATTGATGATCACCAGATTCAAACCCTTGTTTGTGTGACCCAGTTAGGTTCAGTTCTGTATGGTAATGGGATATGTCATGATCTCTATCATCGACATCATCGAAACTCCTTTCGATGGATCAGAACTCTTCTGATTCGAACAGCTAGAATGATCGATCATCTAAATCATTCTAATTGCTCCCAAAATCCACCAGTGACACCTAGCAGTATATGGTGGCAACCCATCAGAGCTGAATGCGAACCTCTTGGTGCAGCTACCTGTGTGATTAAGTTCTTCTATCTTGAGCCCCGATCAGATTAGGGTTAAGGTGAACTCGTCAAACCCTAGTCTCTGTCATATGATGTAATCATTCGATTCGAGTCCAATGTGAAAATCTAAATAGAAACTCTTTCTATTATTTCACTCTACCATGGCCATGGGCTTCTGGACTTGATTCTCATGATCATCATAGGGCTGCTCCTCTACCACCGAGGTAGATAGATTCCATCTTGATGCAATCCAGTTCCTACAATGAACATGCTATAGCCAACATACACCTCAGGGTTCCATATGGCTAGGAGACCGAGTAATGGTGTAGTCAAACTATAACACCCTCAAGGTGAACTGCCGATGCATCTCAGGTCAAAGAACCAGACACACTACTGCAGCATCGAGTCAGTCATTGACGAGAAGGTAGACTTCCCTAATGACTACTCGAGGTGGTCACGCTCAGTGCCCTCGTTCTCTAACGAGTACCTGTACTCTCGCTCCGGTGTCTCCACACCGTAGACTCAAGACTCATCTACTAAAGAGAAGCGATTGTACACCAACCTTCCGGATCAATCACCATCCTCGTGATGATCCTATGGTCGGGAGCAATTTATGAGTTAATAATGATTATTCATGTCTTAAATTTTCAACTCTTGAAAATATGAATTATCATTACCATTAACTCAAAGGATGTATCACAGACACTAAATACACATATGTGATAGAAAATAACCCATTTTATTGATTTATAGTCAAAATTATAATTTTGCCCCTAGAAGTGTATTACAAGTGTCAGCCAATTCTGGCTTCTAGGGCACATATATCTAACAATCTCCCACTTGTCCTAAAGCCAATTGGCTACAAGTCTAAGTCCCATCTTCTCAAGGTGGGCTTCGATCTTCTGCTGGCCCAACGGCTTTGTAAGTGGGTCTGCCACATTATCTGCGGAGTTGACTCTCTTGACCTCGACGTAACCCTTTCTCGAGGTAATCGCGGATGAGGTGGTATCGCCGCTCAATGTGCTTGGATTTCTGGTGAGACCTCGGCTCCTTAGCAAGGGCTATGGCGCCATTGTTGTCGCAGTATAGAGGAATGGCATCTGATGGCATTACTCCAATTTCTGCAGCAAACTTCTTGTACCAGAATGCTTCCTTTGCAGCCTCTGATGCAGCGATATATTCTGCTTCCATGGTGGAATCTGCTATCACAGTTTGCTTGGAACTCTTCCAGCTGACAGCTCCACCATTGCACACAAACAGACTTCCAGATGTCGACTTTCGATCATCTATATCGGACATGAAGTCCGAGTCTGTGTATCCCTGGACTTGGAGTTCTCCGTTACCAAAGACCAACATCATATCCTTAGTTCTTCTCAAGTACTTAAGGATACATTTCACAGAAGTCCAGTGTTCTTCACCTGGATTTGACTGATATCTGCTTGTGACACTCACAGCATGGGCTATATCAGGTCGTGTACATAGCATGGCATACATGAGGCTCCCTATTGCAGAAGCATAAGGGATCTTGCTCATGCGTTCTATTTCCTCAGGTGTGCTGGGGCACATCTTCTTGGAAAGATGAATACCATGTCTGAAGGGTATTAATCCCCTCTTAGAGTTTTCCATACTAAACCTCTTTAGTACTTTCCTCTATGTACATCTTCTGTGAAAGTCCTAGCATCCTATTCGGTCTATCCCTATAGACCTTAATTCCTAGAATAAAGGATGCTTCACCTAGGTCTTTCATGGAGAATTCCTTGGACAACCACATCTTGACTGATGTCAACATGGGAATATCATTCCCAATAAGGAGGATGTCATCCACGTACAATACGAGGAAGACAACAGCGCTCCCACTGACCCTTTTGAAAACACATGGTTCCTCTTCATTTTTGATGAAACCAAACTTTTTGATCACATCATTGAAACGAGTGTTCCAGCTCCGAGATGCTTGCTTAAGTCCATATATGGACCTTTGCAGCTTGCAAACCTTGTGATCAGTATCACTGGATGTGAAACCTAGCGGCTGTTCCATATAGATATCTTCCTCAAGATATCCATTTAGGAATGCCGTTTTCACGTCCATTTGCCATATTTCATAATCGAAATAGGCTGCAACAGCAAGCAATGTGCGGATGGATTTTAGCATAGCTACTGGGGAAAAGGTATCCTGATAGTCAATGCCTTCGCGTTGACTATAACCTTTTGCCACCAAGTCTAGCCTTGAATGTCTCCACATTCCCATCTGCACCAATCTTTCTCTTGAAGATCCATTTACACCCAATAGGTACTATACCTTCTGGTGGATCTACCAAGGTCCAGACTTGGTTTGAGTGCATCGAGTCAATTTCTGACTTGCATTGCCTCTAGCCATTTCTCGGAGTCGATATCTGATATCGCCTCGTTGTAGGTTTTGGGATCATCACCATGAGCACCATTACCTACGAGGAACATTTCCTCTACATCCTCTGAAATAATACCTAAGTATCTTTCAGGGGGACGGGAAACTCTTTCCGATCTACGAGGTGGAGGAGGTAGTGTTCTTATTGGCTCAACCTGATTTGGTTCCACTTGGTCCTTAGCTCGTTCTGCTTGTGAGACTTTCTCATCAAGCTTGATCTGCTTTCCAATGCCGCTATCTTGAATAAACTATTTTTCAAGAAAGATGGCATGTCGACTCACAATCACATTGTGGTCTTCTGGAATGTAGAAATAGTATCCTAATGACTCTTTAGGATATCCTATGAATCGAGCTCTAAAGGACCTAAACTCTAACTTGTCCGCTTGTTGTCTTTTGACATGAGCCGGACAACCCCAAATTCTGAGATGACTCAGACTTGGTTTCTTACCGTGCCATATCTCATACGGTGTGGTAGGAACGGTTTTAGAGGGAACCCTATTCAGTAGATAGATTGAAGTTAACAATGAGTGTCCCCAAAGAAAATCAGGGAGGTCTGTGAAGCTCATCATGGATCGAACCATATCCTAATAGAGTCCGATTTCTCCATTCTGAAACCCCGTTGAGTTGAGGTGTTCCTGGTGGAGTCCATTGAGAGACTATGCCATTTATCCTTGAGATAGTCTAGGAATTCCCTGCTAAGGTATTCACCTCCTCGATCTGATCGAAGAACCTTAATGGGTTTTCCAGTTTGTTTTTCTACTTCATGTCTGAATTCTTTGAACTTTTCAAAAGCTTCAGACTTGTGTCTCATAAGATACACATACCCATACCTAGACAGATCATCGGTAAAGGTAATGAAGTAGACAAAATTGCCTCTAGCCGGCACATCAAATGGGCCGCACACATCAGTATGTACTAGGGCAAGGAGATCTGTGGCCCTCTCCCCATGTCCAACAAAAGGGAGTTTAGTCATTTTGCCTTGAAGACAAGATTCACAAGTTGGATATGACTCAAAAGTCAATGGACTCAATAGCCCATTTTTCTCCAATTTGTTGATCCTATCTTCTGCTATATGACCTAATCTCAGGTGCCATAGATATCTGTCGTTTGGACTATCCCTAGGTCGTTTGGCATTCACGTTTTGCTCGATAGTTAAGAACAGGTACATCAATATGTAGCTGATAAAGACCATTAATAAGGAAACCATTTGCAATTTTATTTCTTTCATAAAGAATGTTACAATGGTCCTTAAAGAAGGTGATCACATAACCTTCTTGTGCTAAGCATGAAACAGAAATCAAATTCCTGCTAGCTGCAGGCACATAATAACAGTCTTTTAAAACTAAGTCTAAACCAGATGGTAATCGAAGAGGGTATGTTCCCACGGCTACTGCAGCAACTCTTGCTCCATTACCGATGCGTAGGATCATGTCTCCATCCCTCAGCCTCCTGCTATCCTCAAGACCCTGCATAGAAGTGCACAGATGAGCACTAGAACCAGAGTCAAGCACCCAACTGGATGCAGAAGAAACCGTAAGGTTAGACTCAATAACGAGCATACCTCCAGAAGGACCTTCCTTCTTGTTCTTCAGGGTGGCCAGGTAAGTAGGGCAGTTCCGCTTCCAATGGCCGTCGCTGTTGCAATGGAAACACTTTCCTTTGCCATCGGCCTTTTTCTTCGGATTCTGCCTTCTTCTTCTTTGATCCTTCCACCTTTTGCTTTTTCACAGACTTCTTTTTCTTTCCATAAGACTTTCTTTTGGAAGAAGTCCGTTCCATAGCAAGAACTGAGCCTTTAGAACCTTTCATAGAAAGCTCAGCGGTAACCAGCATATTCATTAACTCGGCCAAGGAATTTTGAAGTTTATGCATGTGGTAATTCATGATGAATTGCCCATATGCATCAGTCAAGGATTGCAGAATAATATCGTTCTGCAGGTCCAAGTCCAACTTCACACCGAGCTTCTCAAGCTCTTCCATGTCCTTGATCATTGTCAGACAGTGATCTTGGACTGACTGCCCATCACGCATCTTAGCCTTAAAAAGTCATTTTGTGACTTGATATTTGGCTGCGCGACTCTGTTCACCAAACATCTCCTGCAGGTGAGCCAACATTTGGCGAGCAGTCCCGATATCTTCATGTTGGCGCTGGAGCTCATCAGACATCGAGCCCAACATGTAATATCTGGCCTTATTATCTTCGTCAATCCATTTTTCCAGAGACGCTCTCTGTTCAACAGATGGACGGGCTGGTAATGTGGGAGGGTCCTGGTCCAAAACATGGTTAACTTCTCGGAACCCAAAATAATTTTGTAGTTCCTGAGCCAATCTTTATAATTGGGTCCAGTCAGTCTATGTGTGTCCAGGATACGTGCCAATGGGTTGGACGCAGACATTTTCCTGTAGAGAGTCAAAGATTCTAGTTAGATACTGTAATTTTGACTTGACCAATTTGTTTAGGGATTTTATTTTTAAACAAATTAGCTCCCACTATTTTCTCGGATCCCTACACTCCCTCTGTAGAGATGCGAAAATCTCCACGATTAATGATTTCTAGTGGGTGGTGCGGTCTCACCAACTGACTCATCACCTCACCTAACAGTTATTGGTGATGGGTTAGCCAATGAGTGAACAACTCTTGTTCAATGATTCTCTAATCATGGTGCACCCAAACTTGGTCTCTAATTCATGAATCTCACCGTATCCGGAATATTGATCCACTCCTTAGTTAAGTCAGACCCACCATTTGCATAGACTGGGTTCCTAATTGAGTCTCTCACCGTATCCGAAATATTGAGCCCAACTCATCCTCCAGCCCATAGCATCCAATGCCTAATAGACATGGTTGCATCTTCCCGGTGCAACTGAGCCACTGTATCCAGCCGAGAACAATCAACCCCGGGAAGGGCCCGCACATCTACAATGGTGGAAGACCTCAGACTTAATCTTTTCTTAGGGAGAATTGATTCAGGTCTCATTAAACTAGACTTGGCTTAGTCATAACAATTATGACTAACCTAGTGGCATGGGTTAGCTCGGATTATTGACCACCTCAGATCAGAACTGTGTCAACAGATATGGCCAGGTAAGTGAGACCGGTGGAAGGAATATGCCATTAACTCGTACAAGAACGCATTCAGGTCGAGTAGCTTCCAATTAAAAACCAGTCGGTCGTCTATGCCAAACTTACCTTAGACACCAAATTGTTGAGTCAGAACCAATTGGGTTAGCCTACAATCCAGACTCTAACCTCTGAGCCTAATTAGGTCTTGCTTGATCGTGACTCGATCTTGACCCAGACTTAATCCTATTAGGCTGGTCAATTTAAGCATTGTTGATCCCATCTAACCAACTCTTGATTCGGTTTGATCAACCGCTTAGACCTAATTGAGCTACCCAAGCCCGAACCCAGTATTATGAATATGTCTTAGATCTGAAATTCTCAATTTTAGACCTAATTAATATTCCATAAACTTAATTCTTAATTAAGTTAGGGTTCATAAACAAAATATGCACAATAAATCCTAGGGTTTCAGGATCTAGGGTTTTGCAGAAAGTAAGTTTTGGGTTTCTGATTAAGGACGAACACGCAGCACCCCTACACATCATAAGAACACCCCATCGAATGGGAAGAGAGGGCCTTTAAACCCTTCTTCGTTCTTATGACCGGACGGCCAAGAGGAACGCCTTAATCAGGAACATGTCAATACTACAAAACAGTTATCAGATCTATATCATATATCTCATATACAAATTTAGATCTAATCAATGGCATATTTTGCATACATCTCATGTATCAAATCATGCATATTTTCAGATCTAAATTATCTCATAATAATCTAAAAAATTAGATTTAAATTGATCTAATCAAAATAAATTCTAATCTAGACAATTATGTAGAACTATTCTACAACTAGTCTAGACATGCATCAATCATATCTCATATGATATTCAAAAATTAAATAATTTTTATTTGCTATTTTATCAGATGTTATTATAACACTTATAATATCAAGAAAATAGTAAATAAGAAGATCTAAAATATGATTTAATCAGATTAAATCAAAGACATGCAAAACTATTCTATAGAACTATTCTATTCTAGAACTAGTCATGCATATCTTCATGTAATCTTAGATCCAAATCATTTAATTTTAATTTTTTCTGATTTCAGATCTGATCACATCTCATGTGACATCTGAAATCACTTTATTTTCTAATTAAAATAAAATTAAAATCAGATCTAAACAATTTAGAACCATGGCTCTGATACCAGTTGAAGGGAAATCCTGATTTCCCGGTCCAGGTTCGTTCCAGATCTGATCAGATCAAGAGATATATTTCAAAAATTTTTCTCTTGATCCCAATCAGATCTTGATATGTTTTAGATCTGATTCTTATTATTTTAATAAATAAAATAAAATAAGATAAATTAAATCAAATTTAATTTACCTGATTTGGGTAATCCTATTACCCTGTAGATGATCCTGATTGCAGCGGAAGGTTCTGGATCTTAGCCACGCAAGCGCCTGGCCTCTACCGGTATCCACTCGGGTTGGATCTGGAGATCCTCTTCTTCTCTATCACACCTCCAAAAATCAGATCTGGATCTGATCTGGAGGATCTTCAAAACTCTTTTGAAGATCTGAGCAGTCGTCCTTTTGCAGCAGCGCAGCCTTCTTGCTTTTGATCGCCTTTCTTTGATCTGAATCGCACCAACCAAAGTCCAAAACTCCTTTTGGACGTGGAGAGCAAGGGGAGAAGAGACTATGGCATGGAGAAGGAGGGGAGAGGCAGCCTTGGGGCGTGGGGTTTCTCAATTGAATTGCATTAGCATTAGAATCTGAGTTGGGCGCAGGGTCTTATTTATAGACTAAGCGTGATCCAACTCCTCTTCCTCCCAACCAATCACAACCCTTTGTGAAATCAGATCTAAATCTGATTGGTGGGAATAGAGACCCCTGGATTCCTCCTTAGAGGGTGCCTAAGACCAGTCAAAGTTGGATTCTTAGAAGAACTCTAATTGGAATCCAAAAAGGAGGATGGAGTCCTTGTCCAACAAGGACTCCTAGGCGCCTCCAACTTGGGCTCACGCCACCCTAGGGTGGCGTGCGCCCTTCTCCTTGCCAGGTTCTGGCAGGGGGACAGGCCCCCACCAGCTCTCCAATAGGTGCATGACATGTGGTCAAAAGTCAAAGTGTCAATGGTCAACGTTTGACCAGTCAAAGGTAGACTTTTGACCAAAGTCAAAGAACAAGAAATGGCAGGTGACCAAAAATGGCAGGTAATGTCTTACAAATAAGACAACCTTTTCTGACTTGGACAACCTCCAGTCAGACCATATGAAGGCCTCTGATTGAGCACAAACTCCTTTGGCTCAGACAGGACAACTTATTTATGATAGCAAAAGAAGAACGTTAGGTTCAATCGAGTGCTAGCACGATTTCCTTGAACCTAATTGAATCTCATTCAGATCAATTGAACTAGATCAGTTCAATTGATGATCACCAGATTCAAACCCTTGTTTGTGTGACCCAGTTAGGTTCAGTTCTGTATGGTAATGGGATATGTCATGATCTCTATCATCGACATCATCGAAACTCCTTTCGATGGATCAGAACTCTTCTGATTCGAACAGCTAGAATGATCGATCATCTAAATCATTCTAATTGCTCCCAAAATCCACCAGTGACACCTAGCAGTATATGGTGGCAACCCATCAGAGCTGAATGCGAACCTCTTGGTGCAGCTACCTGTGTGATTAAGTTCTTCTATCTTGAGCCCCGATCAGATTAGGGTTAAGGTGAACTCGTCAAACCCTAGTCTCTGTCATATGATGTAATCATTCGATTCGAGTCCAATGTGAAAATCTAAATAGAAACTCTTTCTATTATTTCACTCTGCCATGGCCATGGGCTTCTGGACTTGATTCTCATGATTCATCATAGGGCTGCTCCTCTACCACCGAGGTAGATAGATTCCCATCTTGATGCAATCCAGTTCCTACAATGAACATGCTATAGCCAACATACACCTCAGGGTTCCATATGGCTAGGAGACCGAGTAATGGTGTAGTCAAACTATAACACCCTCAAGGTGAACTGCCGATGCATCTCAGGTCAAAGAACCAGACACACTACTGCAGCATCGAGTCAGTCATTGACGAGAAGGTAGACTTCCCTAATGACTACTCGAGGTGGTCACGCTCAGTGCCCTCGTTCTCTAACGAGTACCTGTACTCTCGCTCCGGTGTCTCCACACCGTAGACTCAAGACTCATCTACTAAAGAGAAGCGATTCGTACACCAACCTTCCGGATCAATCACCATCCTCGTGATGATCCTATGGTCGGGAGCTATTTATGAGTTAATAATGATTATTCATGTCTTAAATTTTTAACTCTTGAAAATATGAATTATCATTACCATTAACTCAAAGGATGTATCACAGACACTAAATACACAGGTGTGATAGAAAATAACCCATTTTATTAATTATAGTCAAAATTATAATTTTGCCCCTAGAAGTGTATTACAAGTGTCAGCCAATTCTGGCTTCTAGGGCACATATATCTAACAGCACCCCCTCCTTTTCTTTTTCTAGCAAGGAGACAAGCCCCTATTTGCTCGTCTATGGGTGCATGACACATGGGCAGATGTCTAAGTGTCAAAAATCAACATTTGACCAAAGTCAAAAGATAAGAATTAGAAGGTGATAAAAAATGGTAAGTGTTGTCTCAAATTTATCTCATAAATTAAGACAATCCTTTTCTGACCTGGACAAACTCCAGTCAGACCAAGTAAATGTACTTGAGTGAGCACAAACATATTTGGCTCAGTTGAGATAACTTTTAATGATTATAGAAAGAGAACATTAGGGTTAATCATGTGCTAGCACGATTTCCTTGAACCTAATTGAATCTAATTCAAATCAATTGAATTAGATTAGTCCAATTGATGATATCCAGATCCAAACCCTTATTTGTGTGATCCAGTTAGGTTCAGTTTTATATGGTAATGGAATATGTCCTGATCTCTATCATCGACATCATCGAAATAACTTTTGATGGATCAGAACTTTTTTGATTCAGACAACTAGAATGATCGATTATCCAAATCATTCTAATTGCTCCCAAAATCCACTAGTAACACCAAGCAGTATATGGTGGCAACCCATCAAAACTGAAAATAAACCTCTTGGTGTAGTTACATATGTGATTAAGTTCTTCTATCTTGAGCTCCAATCAGATTAGGGTTAAGGTGAACTCGTCAAATCCTAATTTCTATCATATGATTTAATCATTTGATTTAAGTTTGATGTGAAAACCTTAATAGAAACTCTTTCTATTATTTTACTCTACCTTGGCCATGGGCTTATGGACTTGATTCTCATGATTATCATAGGGCTGCTCCTCATCTACCGAGCTAGATAGATTTTCTCTTGGTGCAATCCAATTCCTATAATGAACATGTTATAGGCAACATACATCTTAGGATTCCGAATGGCTAGGAGACCGAGTCATGGTGTAATCAAACTATAATGCCCTCAAGGTGAACTATCGATGCACCTTAGGTCAAAGAACTAGACACACTACTATAGCTTCGAGCCAGTCATCAATGAGAAGGTAGACTTCCTTATGACTGCTCGAGGTAGTCACACTCAGTGCCCTTATTCTCTAACAAGTACCTGTACTCTAGCTCTGATGTCTCTACACCATAGACTCAAGACTCATCTACTATAAAGAAGTGATTGTGCACCAATCTTTTGGATCAATCACCATCCTCATGATGATCCTATGGTCGGAAGCATTTTATGAGTTAATAATGAAAATTCATGTCTTAAATTTTCAACTTTGAAAATAAGAATTATCATTACCATTAACTCAAGGGATGTATCACAGACACTAAATACATATTATGATAGAAAAAAATTATTTTATTATTTATAGTCAAAATTATAATTTTATCCTTAGAAGTGTACAACAAGTGTCAGCCAATTCTGGCTTCTAAGGCACACATATCTAACAATTAGGACCATTGTTAGGGCCTTTTCCCTCATTCCATCTAAAATGAATGAGGCCTTCGATCTTGCTCACATTAGGATGAGGTTCTCCTCCTATTTTTAATAGACTGTGGGGGCACATTAGTGTCGTTGTTAGGGCCTCTCTCTTCATTTCGTCTAAAATGAACAAGGCCTTCGACCTTCCTCATGTTAGGATGAGGTTCTAATGGGCTATAGGGGTATATTAGGGCTGTTGTTAGGGCCTCTCCACTCATCTCGTCTAAAATGAATGAGGCCTTCGACTTTGCTCACGTTAGGATGAGGTTCTCCTCCTATTTCTAACGGGCTATAGGGGCACATTTGCACCATTGTTAGGGCCTCTTCTCTCATCTCATCTAAAATGAACGAGGCCTTCGACTTGCTCATGTTAGGATGAGGTTCTCCTCCTATTTCTAATGGACTGTAGGAGCACATTAGGACTGTTGTCAGGGCCTCTCTCCTCATCTCGTCTAAAATGAATGAGGTCTTCGACCTTGCTCACGTTAGGATAAGGTTCTCCTCCTATTTCTAACGGACTGTAGAGGTACATTAGGGCCATTGTCAGGGCCTCTTCCCCCATCTCATCTAAAAAGAATGAGGCCTTCGACCTTGCTCATGTTAGGATGCGATTCTCCTCCTATTCCTAACGTATTGTAGGGCCACATTAGGGCTGTCGTCAGGGCCTCTCCCATCATCTCATCTAAAATGAATGAGGTCTTCGACCGTGCCAACGAAAACTTAAGTTCGATCAGGATGACTGCCTCTATTCCAAAAGCTAAGACAAACGATATTTCTCTAGTCGGCAGCCTTCGGATAGTGCGGTATGCCCATAGAACATGATAAAGTTCATCCGCCCAGGCCCTTTTGCTCTTTCAAGTCTTGTCTTGATGTCTTGTAATAGGATCCGATTGGTCACTTCAGCTTCCCCGTTTGCCTGTGGGTGAGCTATCGACGTAAAGTGATGGAAGATATTCAAACCTTCGTAGAACTCGACGAACCTCGCTCTGATGAATTATCAGCCATTGTCTATTATGATAGTTCGAGGCAGTCCAAATCTACAGATGATCAACTTTCAGATGAAGTCCTGCACCTTGGCTTCGGTAATCTTTACCAGTGGTTCGGCCTCAACCCATTTAGTGAAATAGTTGATGGCGACTTGGAGAAACTTTCGTTGCCTAGATGCCATTGAGAAGGGTCCAAGAATATCCATTCTCTACTGCGTAAATGGCCAAGGAACACTCAATAGGGCAAGCTCAGTTGCTGGTTGCCTTTGGACATTTGCATTTCTTTGGCAGCGGTTACATCTCCTGACGTAATCAACATAATCACCATGCATAGTCGGCCAGTAATACCCTTATTGGAGTAGCTTATGAGATAGAGATCTGGCACCCATAAATTCTCTCGTGCACTTCTCATAGTGTGAAATCGACCTCAGAGGATCAGAGGCACCTTAATAATGGTAGCACATACGATCTTTTATATAGCTTATTCTTATAAAGAACATATCGAGAGGCTTGGTTTCTTAACTTTCGAGCCTCTTATGGGTCACGAGGAAGAACCCCATCCTTAAGATAAGTGATCAGTGGGTCAATCCAGCAGGACTCCTGGCCAACTTGCATGATGGACCGCGGTTCCTCTGTGCATGGGCATTTCAATGTCTCATAATAAACTTCTTTTAGAAGCTCATTAGGAGCTAGGGTGGCTAGCTTGGAAAGATGGTCGGCCCTAGCATTTTCCACTCTCATGATTTATCGAATGCTGAAGCTACCGAAGGCTGGGGTCAAGCTCTTCACCTTCTCAAGATATTTTATCATGCTTTTTTCTTGGGCTTCATAACTACCGCTGACCTGCCCCATGACCAGTTGGGAGTCCCTACAAACCTGAAACTGATCAGCTCCTGATTCTTTGGCTATCGTGAGCCTAGCTATTAGGGCCTCATATTCTATCCCATTATTTGTTGTTGGAAATTCAAAATGCAGCATGTACTCCATGATGATCCCTTTCAGATTGATCAGGATCAGCCCAGTAGTTGCTCCGGAAGCATTGGATGAGCCATCAACTTATAGGGCTCAAAACTCTTCAGAAAGGTCTGTTCATTATTCAGAGGAGCTCGGGTGCAACCATGGAATGTTGGTTTCATTTTGAAGGTCGACATCATCTGGGATGGTGCATTCAACTATGAAGTTGGCCAGTGCCTAAGTCTTGATTGCTGGTCGAGGTCGATAGTTGATGTCGAACTCTATTAATTCAATGGCCCATTTTGCAATTCTTCCAAAAGCATCCATTTGATGAAGGATCGCTCTGATCGGTTGGTCAGTAAGGAGCGTTATAGCATGTCCCTGAAAGTAAGGCTGAAGTCTCCATGCTGCAATCAGAAGAGCATAAATCAATTTTTCTAACTTTGTATACCTGATCTCGGCATCCCTTAGGATCCTACTTATGTAGTAGACTGGTCGCTACACTTTTGCCTCTTCTTTGATCAGGACTGCCGTTAACACCGTAGGAAAGATTGCGATGTAGAGAAATAACTCCTCTCTAGATTTGGATTTGGCTATTAGGGGAGATGAGCTGAGGTAGTTCTTGAGCTCATCAAATGCCTTTTGGCATTCCTAAGTTCAGTGAAAATCTTTTGATTTTCTGATGATTTGGAAGAAGGACATGCAGCATTCGACCGACCTTGAGATAAAGTGATTCAAAGATGCCACCTTCCTAGTTAGGTGCTGAATTTCTTTGATGGACATCGGAGCAGTCATCTACTAGATAGCTCGAATCTTCTCTGGATTGGCCTTAATCCCTCATCTTGAGATCATGAACCCCAAAAATTTTTCTAAGGCTACCCCAAAGGCACACTTGATTGGGTTCAGCTTCATCTTATATTTTTTGAGTGCATTGAAAGCCTCTTCAAGGTCGACGACATGATTGATAGACATTCGGCTTTTGACCAGCATGTTAGTGACGTAAACCTCCATATTGGGGTCGATCTACTCCTTGAAGATTTTATTGACCAAGTGCTGATAAGTCACACTTGCATTCTTAAGCCCGAAGGGCATGACTCTGTAATAGTAAAGACCATGATCAGTAATAAAAGTAGTCTTCTCCTCATCCTCTGGTGCCATCCGAATTTGGTTGTGGCTAGAGAAGGCATCCATGAAGGTGAGGAGCTCGTAGTCTGAAGTCGCATTTACCAGTTGGTCGATTCTGGGCAAAGGATAGCTATCTTTTGGATAGGCCTTGTTCAGCTTTTTAAAGTCGATGCACATCCTCCACTTGTCATTGGCCCTTTTGACAAAGATCATGTTAGAGACCCAGGTTGGATAGCTGACTTCTCGAATAAATTCGGCATTAAGAAGCTTGTTAACTTCTTCTGCTTTTGCCTTCTACCTTTCTGGTGCATGGCCCCGAACTCTTTCTTTCACTGATCGATTTTTGGGATCAACGGCCAGCCGATGTTCCATAACCTCGGCATCAATCTCAGGCATATCCATGAAAACCCAAGTGAAGACATCAGCATTCCTCCATAAAAAGGTGATGAATTGCTTCCAAACTTCAGCTTCCAGATTGGAGCCAATTTGCATCATATGCTCCACATTCCCATCATTTAGGAGGATAGTCACGAGATCTTCTATGAGCTCACCCCATTCTTCGGTAAGATCATCGTGGACATTAAGCCCGTCAATTGGGTAGGGGCCAAGTCGAGTACCATTTCATAAGGCAACGGAGTAGCAGTGTCGGGCTAATGCTTGATTGCCTTAGATTTTACCTATTTCATTATTTGTTGAAAATTTTATCTTCAGGTAATAGGTCGACACCATCACTCTTCGTGCATTCAAACCAGGTCGATCAAGGATTGCATTGTAGGTGGAGTGGGCTTTCACCACCAAAAAGTTGACCCATGCCTTGACTTGCTTTGGATATTGCCCTATAGTCATGGCTTGAGTTATCATCCCCTCCACTGGCACAGTGTCACCAGTGAAGCCGACCAACGGGGAGATCATGGGTCCTAGGCAATTATCGGTTATGGACATTTTAAAGAAAGCATCATAATATAGAACGTCAGTAGGACTTTCATTATCTATCAAAATGTGGTGTACATCATAATCAGCAATGTTTAAAGAGATTACAACCACATCATTGTGCGGGAACTGGTCTCCTCGGGTGTCCTCATTGGTAAAAGTGATGGGCTCCTCAATCCTCCACCTCTTCTCAGGCTCTGTCGATCCTCTAGCCTTCCCATGCCAAAGTCTCCTAGAGATAGTGTTAATGTTGCCAATCGAGGGCCGATCTTCTTGCTGCTCCTCGGCCCTCCATGGTCCTGGTGGTGGGGTTGCTCTCGATCGATCCTCCTATCCTTTCGGCCCATATCGTAGGAACTAGCCAAGCCTACTGCGCTTGATGAGCTCCTCGATCTCATCTTGAAGCTGGATGCACTCTTCTATATCGTGATCATGATCGCGATGGTAGAGATAGAATTTGCTAGGATTGCGCTTGTCGGGGTGAGAATGCATCTTTTTCGATCTCGGTAGTTGCTTCCTGATCTCCATCAGTACTTGAATTTTTGGAGCATTAAGAGGAGCGTAGTTATAGAATCTTCTGAAGGGAGAGCTCCGTCGTGCCCTTCTATTAGGGCTTCTTCACCTCTAGACCTGGGTAGGAGTTTGGATCCGCTTACGCTCTGGAGGAGTTCGGAAGTGTGGTCGAGCTTTGCTCGATTTCTCTTCAACCATGGGCACATTCTGTTTGCCCATCTGTCGCACCTGGGTGACTTCATTATCCTTGTCCTTGAAGGCCTCCTCAGCTCGAGGATAACCTTCAACTCGAGCTAGTATATCGATAAAGTTTTTGAGGTACTTATTCTCCAGGAAGAACAGTAAATCATTCTTCTAAAGGTCGCCCTTGAGTGTGGCCATTGTAATAGATTGATCTAGGTTCCAGACCTCCAATGCAGCAGGATTAAATTGGATGACATAAGCTTGGATAGGTTCTCTCTCCTTCTGCTTGATATTCATCAGAGAATCCAAACCTCGATAGGGATGTCGACTGTTAATGTAATGAGCTTCAAACTGATGGCTCATTTGATCGAAGAAAAAGATGGTACTCAGCTTAAGGGTTGAATACTAGTTTCTGACTACTTCTTTCAAGGTAGATGAAAAAGCTCGACATAGGATGGAGTCAGGTATGCCATGGAGCAGCATCATCATCTAGAAGGCCTTCAGATGGTCAACCAAATTGGTAGTCCCATCGTAGCTCTCAAATTGAGGAAGCTTGAAGTTCGACAGAATGGGTTCCTGCATAATCTTCTAAGAAAAAGGAGGGTCAGTGCAAATATTGTTACCATAGGATTAGGAAGCATGATGGAGTTCTTCAATTCGTCGGCTCATTTTCTAGAGCCTTTGATCTAGGAGATCTTCATGGTCAATGATCTTCAGGATTTTTTAATGGAATGGAGGCAAAGCTCCCCCCGGGGTCGAGTAATGGTTCGAGCAAGGGCTCTCTACCCTCTACTTCCCATTTTTGGAGGTCGTCGATCGATTGACCCAAGTTGGCCACCCCCAGATCGGGTTCTCTGGCTCTTGAGAAATTTGCTTCGATCAAGCTGGCACCGAAGATGGCTGCTGCTACCGTATGGTTTGCACTACTTCACCGAGGCCACAGACCTGTTGGACCAGTTGGTCGAATTGCACCATGTCCACCATTACAGGTGGTGGGGCTTGAGATGTAGGAGATGAAACAAGGGCGGGAAGATTTGGATGAGATCTGGCTGTGGAGGCGGCTGACCGTCGGATTGAAGACTTTCTGGAGGACATCCTCGAGAGGTTGAGAGAAAAGGTAGGACTCTAGCTTGGATGAAAAGGGATCTCCACCATGTATTCCTTCAAGAATAAGGGAACCTCAATAACTTGGGCCCCTCCTTCTAGCGTCAATCTTATTGGCATAAAATCTAGCCATTGCTAGAGTCGAAGCTAGATTTGGAGAAGATGAGGTTGCCGTCGGAACCTGCAAAATAAGTCTCTTCCGAAGTTTGGGGTGGTGGCTCCGGCAAGACCATCTGACGATCAAGTCAACTCTTTTGGCTAATAAAAATAGAATACGTAGAGGGATTCTAGCAGAGTTTTAAGGAAGGGAAGGAGAGCTTCTTTCTGAAAGCATATCTGAAGGATCTCTTATATAGATGAAGCCTATAACAAACTGATGGGGATAGTTGTAACCATCTGGTAGTAGACTATTCAGGGCCACATGGAGTTTGTTATGGGAGATAGTGTCTGTTGTCGCCATGCACGAGCTCAAAATCCAACGGTCGAAGCTCGGATGGGAGAGATTGATGGTTCTTTTGGCTATATCGAGGATGAGTGTCGAGATCCTCTGGGGCTGCTACAAGGAGTTTGGAGGGAGTTTAGCTATTTGGAGGAGTCCATCTAAAGGAGAAATTTGAAAGAAGTTTGACTGTTGGAGGAGTCCGACTGAAAGAGGAGCCTGGTTGAAGAAGAAGTTTGGAAGAAGTTCAACTACTGGAGGAGTCTGGCTGAAGGAGAAGTCTGAAAGGAGTTCGACCATTAGAGGAGTCTGAGTGAAGGAGAAGTCTGGAAGGAGTTCGATCGTTGGAGGAGTCTGATTGAAGGAGAAGTTCGAAAGGAGTTTAACTACTGGAGGAGTCCGGTTAAAGGAGAAGTCTAGAAGGAGTTCGATCGTTGGAGGAGTCCGACTGAAGAAAAAGTTTTGGAGGAGTTCAACTACTGGAGGAGTCCAACTAAAGGAGAAGTTTGGAAGGAGCTCGACCATTGGAGGAGTCCGACTGGAGGAGGAGTTTGACTGTTGGAGGAGTCCTGCTGAAGGAAAAGTTTGGAAGAAGTTCGACTATTGTAGGAGTCTGATTGGGAGAGGAGTTCGAAAGGAACTCAACTACTGAAGGAGGCCCAAGGTTTAATCATGAAGGCTATTGCCAGATGGGATCTTTCTGAGATCAAGCATCCAGCCAATCTTCAGCAAGAGCGGGTTTATCCCCATCATGACTCATTTGAATTTGACCCATTGATTATAAGATGATCTAATCATCAAGAAGGTTTAATCCTTGATTTGATCCGGAGTTGGGCTTGATTAATTTTTGATTTGATTAGAATTAACTAAGCCTAATTAAGCTTAAATAAGTTAGGTTTAATCTGGTCTAATTGGGACTAATCAATTTGGATTAGATTGGTTCAATTGGAGGACAAACAATGAGACTTGTTTGACTAGTCTTTCCATGCACAACATCACCAAAATTTGTGCCATCCTTTCTCCACAAGAAAAGATTTCTTATGAGTCTTTTTCTTGCAAGGGAGGGCGTGCGCCCTCCTTTCTCATGCCCTAAGTAGATAAGATAGGTTGATTGTTATTCAAATTCAAAGGAGTTTGAGTTTGCATGAACAAGCCAACCATTTTATCTAAAACTCCCGACGCCTCTCTAGAGCTAGTGCATCTATTTATCCATGGAATTTTTGGGATGTGCGAATGATGAAGAAGAAACAAGAGAGGAACATTGAAAGGAGAGAAGAAAAAGTTTCTTCTCTGCATGCATGAAAAATAAGATAGTTCTAGGTGCAAGGATTTTGGGTGAGAGCATAACCAAGGATCTATACCTAGGGTTTTGAGAATCAAATCTTTGAGTTATGAGGGTCGTGAGTTCATAGATCTTGGTGAAAGCCTCCGCTACATATCTTCTACATTCATCGATGATTTGGAGCATCCAAAGAGCCCATGAAGCAAGATTGAAGGAGTTCAATCTAAAATCAACCATTGAAGACTTCTATATGAGCTAGCACTCGGGAGGAGCTGATCAGATCTGGGCCTCGTGTGGATTATCCATGGAGGCCAAATGCATGTGTGGTTGTGTCGCGGCATTTAGATCTACACCGAGGAGATTAGATTGTGGAGTTCATCTACCCATCAAAATAGTTTTACTGTTGATCTTGTTTCTATTTTTAGATATGCATGCATATATAATTCATTAGATCCTATAGTATGTAGGATTTTTAGATTAGATCTATAGATTTTTATTATTAATATGATTAATAATATTATCTGCTATGCATTTTTCAAAAAAATATTTTGAAAGTAGAGCTAGAAATCTTGTGCTTTCCTTTCTCACCCTGGTAAGTGCAATCCTAATAAGTATTATCTCTACCATCATAATCACGGTCACCATACCGAAGAATACATTCAGCTTCAAGACAAGATTGAGGAGCTCATCAGATGAGGTTGGCTTGGTCGATTTTTGCGACATCGGCCTGAGGCGAGGAAAGAGCGTCTGAGAGCACTGCCACAACTAGAACCACCAAGGAAGAAAGAATAACAATGAGATCGACCCCGATTGGGCATCATTAATACTATCTCTAGGGGACTTCGGTGGGAGGAGGCCAGTGGATCTGAAGGGTTGGCTAAAAGGTAGGGGACTGAAGAACCCATCGCTTTTATTAAAGAAGATACATAAGGAGTTCAGTTTCCATAGAATGATGTAGTTATAATAACTTTAAATATTACGAACTATGAAGTACGCCATGTTCTTATCGATAATGGATGTTCGGTCAATGTCTTGTTTTATGATGCTTTCTCCAAAATATCTATACCTAATAACTGGCTTGAACCTATAAGTACCCTATTGGTGGGCTTCACTGATGATGCTGTGCTAGTTGAGGGAATAATAACATTAACTGTGGCTGTAGGATGATATCCGAGACAGTCTAGGGCACAAGTGGATTTTTTGGTAGTAAGATCTCCATTTACTTACAATGCAATTCTTGGCCGACCTGATCTAAATGCACTTTGGATAGTAGTATCGATCTACTATTTGAAGATGAAGTTCTCAACAAGCTATGGGATCGGAGAGGTTAGAGGAGATCAAGCTTTGGCAAGACATTGCTACTCAATCACTTTTCAATGGGGGGAGCAATCAGATCCTTGTCTAGTTGATGGGTTGGATGTCCGAGATGACCTTACTAAAGAATGGGGAGAACACATGAAAGATCTTATCTCGATCCCTTTGAATGATGGAAATAAAGAGCACATAGTGTAGATCGGCTCCATTCTGGGAGAAGAGGTATGAGAGCAACTCGTCAGATTTCTATAGAGAAATGCAGATATTTTTGCTTGGATCCATGCGAACATGCCTGAAATTGATGCTGAAGTTATGGAACATCATCTAACTATTGATCCCAAACATTGGTCAATGAAAGAAAAAAATGCCCAGCTATGCCCCAAAGAGATCGAAGGCATTTGCAGAAGAAGTTGACAAGCTCTTTAAGACCAAGCTCATCTGAGAAGTCTCCTATTCAAACTAGATTTCCAATATAGTCCTTATCAAGAAGGCAAATCAATGGAAAGTGAAGAATGTGTATAGACTTTAAGAATTTGAACAAAGCCTATCCAAAAGATAGCTACCCCTTGCCTAGAATTGATCAATTGGTGGATGCAACTTTAGGCTATGAACTCCTCACTTTCATGGATGCCGTTTCTGGCTATAACCAAATTCGAGTGGCACCAGAAGATGAGAAGAAAACTACTTTTATTACTGATTATGGTCTTTATTGTTATAGGATTATTTTCTTTGGGCTTAAAAATGTAGGAGCAACCTACCAGCATTTGGTGAATAAGATCTTCAAGGAGCAGATCGATTGCAATATAAAGATTTATGTAGATGACATGCTTATCTAGAGATGAACCTTGATAAATCATATAGCCGACCTTTAGGAGATCTTTAGTGCTCTCCAAAGATACAAGATGAAGTTCAAGTGCATCTATGGCATAACTTTGGAAAACTTCCTGAGGTTTTTGGCATCAAGATGCAGAATTGAGGCAAATTCGGAAAAGATTCGGGCCATTCTAGAAATGACTGCTCCAAAATCAATAAAAAAAATTTAGCACTCGATAGGAAAGGTGGCAGCCTTAAACCATTTCATCTTGAGGTTGGTCGAGTGATGCACGGCCTTCTTTCAAGTTCTTAAATAGCTAAAGAACTTCTACTAGACCATCGAATGTCAACAGATACTTGAAGAATTAGAGAACTACCTTGGTTGACATCTCCTGCTGGCAAAACCCAAACTTGGAGAAGAACTAATTTTGTACCTAGCGGTCTCTCCAGCAGCCCTTGCAGCAGTCTTAGTTAAAGAAGAGGCGAAAGTGTAGTGGTTGATCTACTATATAAGCCAAGTCTTGAGGGACACCAAGGCTAGGTACACCAACTTAGAACAATTAACTTATGCTCTACTAATTATAGCTTGGAGGCTTCGACCATACTTTAAGGGACATATTGTAATCCTTCTTAGTGATCAACAAATCAATGCAGTTCTTCATCGAATAGATGCCTCTGGGAGGATTGCAAAATGGTGATTGAGCTCATAGAGTTTGATATCAACTTTTAGCCTCAGCCATTGATCAAGATCCAAATATTGGCAGATTTTATAGAGGAGTGTACCATTTCGGATGAGATAAAACTTGAGCAGAATGAAATCAATATTCCATGGCTACAGTCGAGTTCCCTTGAAGAAAGAGCAGACTTTCCTGAATGATTCTGGGTGCTGTATATGGATGGTTCATCCAATACTTCGGGCGCAGTCATTGGGTTGATTCTGGTTAACCTAAATGGAGTTATTGCCAAATACGTGTTGTGTTTTGAATTTTCTATAACAAATAATAGGACTGAGTATGAAGCACTAATCGTGGGATTGAGAATAGCTAGAAAACTATAGGTGGATCGATTCCAAGTCCACAGTGACTCTCAATTGGTAGTGGTGCAAGTTAGTGGCAACTATAAAACTTGGGAAGAAAGTATGATAAAATATCTCGAGAAAGTGAAAAACTTGACTTCTATCTTCAATAGTTTTAGCATTCGATAGATTTCGAGAGCAGAAAATGCTAGGACTGACCTCCTCTCAAAATTAGCCACATTGGCTCCAATTGAATTGCCTAAGGAGGTCTTCTTTGAAGTTCTGAAGCACCCAAGCTCAAAAGAGCAGCAATCTATAATGTAGGTCGACCATGAGCCCAGTTGAATCGACTCGTTAATCGCTTATCTCAAGGATATAGTTCTCCTTATGATTCGAAAGAAGCTCAGAAAATAAGAAATCAGGCCTCATGGTATGTTCTATATGAGGAAAAGTTATATAAGAGGTCATATTTCTTACCACTCTTAAGATGTCTTTGATCTTCTAAGGCTAATTTTGCCTTATAGAAAGTGCATAAAGAAATCTACGAAAGTCACCTGAGGGCTAGATCCTTATCTCACAAACTACTTTGATAGGGCTACTACTGGCTGACAATATACCATGACTTCATAGAATATGTCAGAAAATATGACCGATGTCAAAGGAATGTGAATATTCAAAGACAGCTGGCTTCTGAGCTTATCCCCTTGAGTGCCCCTTGGCCGTTTGCATAGTGGAGAATGGACATACTTGGACCGTCTTCTATGGCATCTGGACTGCAAAAGTTTTTGCTAATGGCAATTGATTACTTCACAAAATGGGTTGAAGCAGAATCTCTAGCAAAAATTACTGAAGCTAAAGTACAAGATTTCATCTAGAAGTCGATTATTTGTAGATTTGGCCTACCTCAAACTCTTATAACTGATAATGGGTGCTAATTTGCAAGGACAAAGTTTACCAAGTTTTGCGAAGATCTGAACATTGCCCATAATTTTACATCAATAGCACATCTATAGGCAAATGGCGAGGCAGAGGTAACCAACCGAACCCTACTATAAGATATCAAAGCAAGACTTAAGAAAGCAAAAGGGACTTAGGTGGATGAACTCTATCATGTGCTCTAGACATACCGAACTATCCAAAGACTATCAACTGGGGAGACTCTATTTGCCTTGGCTTTCGGAATAGAAGCGATCATCACAATAGAACTCAAAATTCCATCGATGCGAGTTGCGACATTCAATGAGCACCATAACTTGCAAGATCTCAAGACTAATCTCGACTTGTTGGAGGAAAAAATAGAAGGAAGCTCAAGTTTGGATGGCAGCCTACAAGCAGAAAGTAGCTTGCTACTACAACTCTAGAGTCAGAAGCAAAGTATTCAAAGTGGGGGACTTAGTACTTGAGCAGCTATTTCATAATCTCAGAACTAAGAAAAGCTTGCCCTAAATTGGAAAGGCCCATATATAGTCAAGAAAGTCGTTTGGCCTAGGACTTATCATCTAAAAGAGCTTGGATGAGTTGATATTCATCGACCATAAAACTTGGAGAATCTATGTGTACTACTAATGATTTCATTTCAATAAAATTTCCTTACTTTAGCATTTTTATCCTTGGTGAAAAGCTTTGATGGTAGGAAACAATATCTTGAATTAATCAAAACTAATCATGTCAAAAATAGGAGGAGAATCTCATCCTAACACGAATAAAGATCTCTGATTATTTAAGATAGGAGGAGGGAAGAGGCCCTTTCAATGGCCCTTTTGTGCCCCTATGACCTTGCTTGGGATAGGAGGAGAATCTCATCCTAACAAAGGTAAAGGCCAACTCCATCAAGAACAGGAGGATGTCATCCTGATAGGAAGACAAAATAAGCAACAAAGGTATCAAAAATAAGAGGAGAACCTTGTTCTAACATGGATGAAGACCTCTAGTCATTTAAGACAAGAGGAGGAGAGAGGCCCCTTCAATGGCCCTTTTGTGTCCCAACCAGCCTGTTGAAAACTGGAGGAGAACCTCGTCCTAACATGAGCAAGATAAAGACCTCCGATTGTTTAAGATCAAAGGAGGGGAGAGGCCTCTTCAATGGCCTTTTTGTGCCTCTACCATCCTTTTAGGAATAGGAGGAGAATCTCATCCTAATATGAGCAAGATAAAGACCTTCGATTGTTTAAGATCGGAGGAGGGGAAAGGCTCCTTTAATGGCTCTTTTGTGTTCCTACTATCCTATTAGAAATAGGAGGAGAATCTCATCCTAACATGAGCAAGATAAAGACTTCTGATTGTTTAAGATTGGAATAGGAGAGAGGCCCCTTCAATGGCTCTTTTGTACCCCTACCATCCTATTAGGAATAGAAGGAGAACCTCATCCTAATATGAGCAAGATGATGACCTCTAGTTGTTTAAGATCAGAGAAGAGAAGAGGCCCTTTCAATGCCCCTTTTGTGCCCCAATATTTCTATTGATGATAGGAGAAGGACCTCATCCTAACAAGAATAGAGATCGGCTGTGTCAGGAATAGGAGGAGAATCTTGTCCTGACACAAGAGAAGATCTCCGATTAAGCATCTCCAACAACTATGTTTTCAAAATAAAAAAGAGAGAAGAGAAAAATAGAGCTATCAACAAACATTCAACCCATGCAAAACAAAAATGAGAGAAGATATAATCTCATTAAAATTAAAGTCGATTACAAAATAAGGGTCTATAAGATCGGTTACAAAAGAAAGAAGGAAAAAGTCAAAGCTCTAAGAAGGATCAGATTTCTCGGACTTCGGACTGCTAGCTATTACCAAGGATTCCTTTAGGCTGATGATCTCTTCCTCAAGATCCTTTCTTCTTACCAAGTTGTCATGAAATATCCTGTCAGCTCTTTAGTAGTTTTTCTCTGATTCTCGCAGTCTTTTTCTTAGAACTTTTGACTCACCTTCAGCATCCTTGATAGCTTGTTGTTCACAAATCAACTAAAGCTTCAGTCACTAAATTTTGACCTTCTCCATCCCAATCAATTCTAAGAGTTTGCCCTTAATTCTCTTCAGAAAGGCAATCTCCTCTGACTTCCTACTTATGTCGGATTGATAATTATTGACGAGCTAATTTTGAAGCCGAGCTACCTCACTGTTAGCAGCATGGAGCTTTTGCTCCAGCATGGATATTCTTCCACTCTAGCCCAATCGATAGGTCTCATAGGTGAGCATGGCATCATGCAAATGCTTCTAGAGTGCAGAAAATCTCTAAGACCAATCCCATTCATACCAGGCCATGTTAGAAGACCATGGAGAACTCTCCTCCAATAGCTAAATCTTCTCCTTCGCCACCTTGAGCTTAACTTCGAGGGAGCTGACCTTCGTAGTTAATGCCCAGCACTTGTCACTGGCGCTTTTCTTAAGCTTTGCCAATTCTCTCTCAAAGTTAATTTCTTGATGATGAAACTCACAAAATCTTTCATGTGTAACTTACGAAGGCGAGTGACCTCAATCATCGCCTTCAAAGCATTTTTTCTGGACCTTTGGAGCTCGTCTTCCATCTTCTTCAACTTCTTCTTCAGATGATGGATTTTTCTCTTTAAGCTTTTGACTATGGGTCTCAGAGGGATACCTTATGATAGTGGCTCAACATTGGATGGAGATGATTGGCCTTGACTTCAATCACTAGAAGGATTTTGAACAATACTCACCACAACATAAGTATAAAGAAAAGAAAGTTCATTTTCATTTCTCAAAATATTTAGCATACATTGAAAAGAAAAAAGAGAAAAATATAATTATTGAAAATTCTAGACCTAGGGAGGAATAGCGGTGGATGAGGTTGGAGCATTCTCTACCACCTCCGACTCTTGAGTAGGTTTGGGGCACTGCACAACAGGTTCAAAGATCACTAGAGCAAGTTCGGCAATGGGAGAGGCAATGCCATCTTTTGTGCCAGCATTGGAAGGACCGGCTTCATCATCGGGTTCGTCCATCAGAGGGTGAAGATCTACATTCGAGAAATTCTCCGCAACCCACCTCATGTAGATCTAGATTCCCTCTAAAAAGGCCTCCCTGATGAAGGCAATTTTTATGTCTTCCATGGCCTTGGAGCACTTGAAGCCATCAATGGCTTGCTCCCTTTTGGCACTGATCTTTTCTTCCATCTTCTTCTTCTTCCCCTTGGCCAGGGTCAAGGCGGCATTCAACCTTACCACTACTTCTTCTTCCCTCCTCAGCACCATACAAAGATGCTCGATTTTGATGGTTTGAACCTTCGAGGCCACTCTTAAACAGTCAACCTCAGCCCGAACACTTTTGGTCTCCACTTGGGCCTCCTAGAGAGCTTTAGAAACCTCAGCCTGATGGAGATCAACTACCTTAGAATGGGCAAATAAGTAATGCCCCAGCTATAGAACAAAAAGAAATTAAGTCAGAACTTTGAAAATACATCCTCCATTCAGACAAGTTCGAAAAAGTTGATTACTTCAAGATAGGCGGTGAAGGACTCATCGAATCTCTCCGCATCCTCCATCCAAATCATTTTTTTGATGATGTGTGGAAGAATGTTACCCTGCATCAAAGAATGGATAACCTCCTGATCATCCAAAGAATCCTGCTCCTAATCAGAGCTCTCGCCGCTAGAGCGCCCAATCTTCCTCCTGACCATCTTAGCAATGGCATTCTTCTCCTTCTTCCTCTTCTTTATGACTTCCCCCAACCCAAGAGATGCAGAGGGGGCAACCACATTAGGCATGGCTGGATTCGGTGCTGTTGCATCAAATTTTGGGGCAGGCACTTTCTGAATCGACGTAGTCGAGATTGGCTCTTCAACATGAACCAACTTCGAAGGTTCCCAGACAGCACTGCCCTTCCTCTTAATGGACTTGATTTTCTTTGTCAAGTGGTTTCACTCTTCAGGAGTCATCTCTATGATAGAAAAAATTAAAAGTTAGAAAAAAAAATAATGTACGATTGACTGTTTGCAAAGGACTACCTATCGAATCAAGGAGACGATACCAAGGTAAAATAAGGTCTGATCATCCAAGAGTCCAAAAATCAAGGGAGCTCGGTAGTTCTTCAATCTATCAACTGAGTCTCAATCTTCTTTTTGGAGCTCGATGGGTTGAATCCCTTATATCCCCTCAGGAAGGAAGTCCAAACTCGAAGGAAGGACACGAAACAAATAATACTTTCTCCTTCTAGTTGTGGATGAAAGAAGGGGCGCCCTTAAGTAATCCCTTCTTGTTGAACTGGAAAGATACATATGACCAGTCCTTGACAGTAGAATGATGTTTGAAAGTGAAAAAAAATGGAATAGAAAAATGGTAGGTCAGACATCAGTCATCATGCACAATGAAAGAAACCCTATGATGAACCTAAATGAGTTTGGAGCCATAAAAGCGAGAGAGATATATAAGAAGTACTGGTAGCTAAAGTACTGCACAGAGGATTTTGACATACAAGTAAGCTCAGCCTAGAGGAGGGGAGCAGGCTCGGCCACTAGGATCAGGAAGTTCAAGTTCATTTTTAGGAGGGATTTCAAACTAGATCCTGATCAAAGAAAGGTCTTCATGTCGAAGTTTACAAGGGATGGTGTCAGAAATGAAGGATGGTCGGGATACTTCTATAGGTTTGAAGTCCTTACAGGATGGATCCATCAATGCCAAATAGGCCGAACTCCTAGAACAAGTTGACCAGGATCCTCCGGTGGACATACGGATCAAACTAAGTTAGGAAAAACCACCAAAAAATCAAGAAAAATAAGATTCAAGACTCTTTCGAAAAAACTGAATGGACAAAGATGCTAAAAGATAGGAATAATCAAAAGAAGGGATCAGGGACTAACCTAAATCAATAGGAAAGAATGGAAAGATGATGAGCTCGATGAAAGTCGAGTGGGAGAACTCTTGGGAATCGAAGAAAATGGTGGAAGATGCTGGTACTCTAGAGCAGGAAGGAGACGAAGACTAGAATGATGAGGGAGGAAACTCGAGTGAACTAGAATTTTGAAGGAAGAAGATAAGCTTAATATCTACAAAAGTTCAAGACAGTTATGATTGTAGATTTCCTCCGATCAATCCTAGGTTGACACGTGTCTTGCTCATCATGGAAGATGGGTGGCAATGAGTGAAACCTTTATTGCACCGTACCTTGGGTAGTGCTTTGGTGGGAGTTTCAAAAATCTATCCTTTCAGGTTAAGTTGTATTGAAGAAGCTTCTGCACCAGCACGGAAAGTGCCAAGATCTTCCATCTTACTAGTGTGGATTTTTAGGAAAAGACTTCGATAGTGACTTTCCTTCTACTTCCTTCCTTCGAACATCGAACTCAGAAGTAGGGGGACTATTGTTGGGGTCGAACCCACTCCTATCGAAGTTAGACCTGGGGTCTAGTACCAAGGCGGTCCCACAGTAGTCGATCTTCAATCCATCGATCGATCATCTAGGCTGCATGAGTAAAATTTCTGAACCTGTAGCACATTGCGGACCTCGCCCAAGATAAGTTTGGTGGTAGATTATGAGAGCAATCAAGTTCTTTCATTATAAGTGGCTAGCTCTAGTCGTGCTTCTTTTTGGATGAACTAGAATAATGAAGCCAATCACCAAAGTAGTTGGCTAAACGTTCAATTCTTGCATAACCTGGCCTGGCCGACCTTGAACCCAGTGAAATCTCTGTCTAACCAAATCCCCCTTAGGCCAAATTTTTTCATCATAGATTGGATCTCATGACAAGAGTCACAGATAGCGGACCTTAACTTCATGGTGCTTGGAACCTTACACGAGTAGGATTTCTCATCCCCAAATTGATCACCGAACAACCACCTTGAGACTTCTAGGCGAACTACTTGCAGTCGCCTAAAGGATTCCCTTCTGGTCGATCTTCTACAATCAACAGGCAAGTTTCTTTCAGCCGAACTCCTTCCAGACGAACTCCTTCCAGTTGCCCAAGCAGGCTCCCTCCAGTCGAACTCCCTCCAATCAAATTTCTTCTAGTTGCCCAAGCAGGCTTCCTCTAATCGAATTCCTTACTATCGCCCAGAAGCACCTCATCCTCTATATGGATTTTAGCTCCCAGCTCAAGGCAAACAAACCACAGAGAAGTCCGAACTTCTCTAAAACTATCATGATATGAAGCTCTTCATCGCCAATAGCCGCTCCATCTAAACTTCAACTATTGAATCCCAACAGACTGGCATGTCATAACAACGGATCCAACCCTCCTATAACAAACTCTATGTGGTCCCGAATGGCCCACTATCAGGTAGTTACGGCTGTCACCGTCAGTTTATTACATGCTCCATCTATATAAAGGATCCTCTAGATATGTTTCTTTCTTGAGCTCAAAATACTATTTCAATTCTCCTGAGCAGTCCATTTCTATTAATCAGAAGAGCTGACTTGATTGTCAGAGGATCCTGCTAGAGCCACCCTCATCTCTGGTCAGGACTTGTCTTGCAGGTCACTGACAGCGACCACATCTTTCCTAGCTCTAGCCTAGTCCGGCATCAGCCAAATTCTAAACCAACACTATGATTCAAAAATAATTATTAAACAGTAGCATAATGAAATCAAAATCGATAAAATCTCATAACAAGGATCACATCAAATAATCAGTGTAATTCAATGTTGACTTATTTAAACATGGATCAAATACTCTCAAACAACCATCATTTTCAAAACTAATATACCATACATAAATCATTAAGCAAAACTCTTTTTACTTAATTATAATTTCTTATCTTGTCAACTATATCTCATAACAAGATTTATATCAATCAATAGTTGTCTTTAGAGTTTTGGACTAATCATGGTCACATTCCAGTGCATGATTAGTAAGCCATACTAGCTGTGCTCTAGCCCATGGTGGTAGCTACAAAATATGCACAATCTAGCCTATGATGGCAAACCATACTAGTCGCGCTCTAGCCTATAGTAGTAATCTCAGAATATCCATAATCCAGCCTATGGTGGCCACTTCAGATTATCCATGATCCAGCCTATAGTAGCAAACCATACTAGCCACGCTCCAGCCCATGGTGGCAATCTCAGAATACCACATTCTTGTCCATAGCAGGGCTATTCTCAGTTTAACGTGGCTAGTCCAAATAAACTTTCTTAATTATCATTATTTAATACAAACATATGATACAGAATGTATAGATGATCATACTAACAAACATAAAATAAATATCAATCATGAAAAATCAATTCATTATTAGATATATGCTCTAGAAGCCAGATTGGTCGACACCTTATAAATATTTTTTAGGAATATTTTTATAATTTTAACTTAAAATTAATAAAAAAATTTTTTTTTTATCATATTATGTATTTAAAATATCTGTGATACATCCATTGAGTTAACAAGCATGATAACACATATTCTCAAAAGTTGAGAATTTAAGGCATGTATTATCATAATTAACTCATAAACTGCTTCCGATCGTAGAATCATCATGAGGATAGTGATCAATCTAAAAGATCAATGTATGATCACTTTCTTAAGATAGATGAGTTTTGAGTCTATAGTATGGAGACATAGAAATAAGAGTATAAGTACTTGTTGAGAACAAGGATACTGAGTGTGACCACATCGAGCAGTCATAAGAGAGTCTACCTTCTCGTCGATGACTAGCTTGATGCTGTATTCGTGTATCTAGTTTTTTAACTTAAGATGCATTGATAGTTCACCTTGAGTGCATTATAGTTTGACTACACCATAACTTAGTCTCCTAGCCATTTAGAATCCTGAGATGTATGTTGGCTATAGCATATTCATTATAAAAATTTGATTGCACTAATAGGAGATCTATCAACCTTGGTAGAGGAGAAATAGTCCTATGATGATCATGAGATCGAGTTCCAAAACCCATGGCCATGGTAGTGTGAAATAATAGGAAGAAGTTTCTTCTAGAATTTCACATCAGACTCGAATTGAATGATTCAATCATATGACGGGTGTTAGGTCTGATGAGTTCATCTTGATCTTGATCCTATCGAAGCTCATGATAGAAGAATCCAATCACACAGGTAGCTAAATTGAGAGGTTCACATTCAATTCTGATGGATTGCCACCACATACTGCTAGGTGTTGCTGGTAGATTTTGAGATAAATTAGAATTATCTTGATGATCAATGATTCTAATTGGATAAATCAAAAGAGTTATTGTCCATCGAAAGATATTTTGTTGGTGTTGATGATGGAGATCACGACATGTCCCATTATCATATAGAATTGAATCTAATTGGGCATCCAAATAAGGGTTTGGATCTGGATGTCATCAATTGGGCCAACTTGTTTCGATTGATTGGAATTAGATCTAATTAGGTTCAAAAAAATCGTGCTAGCTCATGATTGAGCCTAACATTCTTCTTCTATTAACTTCCTGGTTGACCTAGACTCAGTCAAATTTGATTTGGCTCATCTAGAAACCTTGTATGGGTCCTGGTCTGACTAGATATTGTCCTGGTTAGAAGAAGGCTTGTTCTGGTCAAAATAGAGCTTGTCCTGATGAGATCAAGGCTTGTCCTAAAATAATGAGATAAAATTAGGACAAGGCCATTTTGACCCAGTCTTTATAGGAATTGAGGGTGGAGGCATGTGCCCCCTAGAGTTTATATGAGGGTTTATGCCCCTAGGTGATTTCATGAAGGAAAATGAGGGTGCATGCCTCCTTATGGCATGCACCCTTAGTGGATAAGGGTGGAGGCATTTTGATGAGATCAAACTCTAGGGAGATAATGCATTGTGACAACCCAATTTGATCCTCTCTTCTCCACACCAAATTTCTTCTATTTTGAGTGATAAAATTAGAGGAATTTCTGATATTGGGCATAAAAATCAGATGAGAGTCCTTCTACTTTAAGCAAAGTGTTTGCTTCAAGCCCTAGGACTCTAGGGTTGCGCCTACATCTATAAATAGGGCCCTACGCCCTAGGGTTTTGCATCCTAGTAATCCCATGCCACCACTCTACCAGTGCCTCCATCTCCAAGCCTCCTTCTTTGATTCTCTCCCTCTTCTCCATGCCCAAAGAGTTGGGCAAAAATCAGCATCAAGCATTGAGTCCTATTGGTGCAAAGATCCAGTCAACCAGTTCTAGTTCAAGAGATGATTGTGCTGCTGTCGAAGTTCGTTTCGAAGGTGCACTAGGAAGATATTTGATCTAATTTTTTAAGATCAGATCTAGAAGGAGAGGACCTTTAGATCTGACCTGAGTGAACTCTGGTAGAGGCCAGGCATGTGCGCGGCTCAAGTCAGAACTTTGGATCACCGATAGATCATCCCTGCAGGATAAACTATTTATCCAATTAGATAATATTAGATATTATTGATTTAATTTTGATTTTTATTTTTGCTATCAGATCAATCTAATCAGATATGAGAACTATTAGATTTAATCAGATTATAAAAAAAATTTAAATTTTTTTTTTTCAGATATGATCCAATCTGATCGATCCTATGGCCTAGGAACAGAGATTTCCTTCATTCATGCAGTATATGTATGTATGTATATATGTATATATATATATACACACACCAGTGTCTGTGTCTTAGAAACCTTACCTCTAAAGATGATTGATCTAACATAAAGATTGATGATTCTCTCAAACTATGAACTTGAAAGCAAGGTGTTCCACTCAACACTTTATACAGATACTCATGCCTCTACAAGGTCAAGCATAAAAATCAAATAAATAGATCTAACACAGTAGGTTCAAGATTCGTTCCAAGACTAGCTAGTCAATCCAAATTTTTTTGGACACCTTGACCCTCCGTTGGTCCATAAAATCTCTAATGAGAGAAAATTTCTAGAAAAAAATTTCTAGAGAGAAGGTAGACAGAGAAATTGGTAGATAGAGAAAGTAGGGAACATAAGCTAGGAGTAAAGGAGAGAGGGGGAAGAAGAAAATTTTATCTCTCTTCTTTTCTTTTTTCTCTTTCTTTTCCTTTTTCTTTTCTTTCTTCTCTTTTCATTTTCTTTTTGAAAGAGCAGAGGATCCGTGTGTCCTCTTGTTCTTCTTCTTTGCTTATCGAAATAGGAAAAGTCTTCTTCCCCTTGTTCCTATAGCTGGGAGGTCCTCCTCCCAGCCATCGGTGCTCATGGCCAGAGAGATAGGCCACAACAATGATTGGAGGCATAGGTCCGATGATCGGCGTGTGGTGATTGTGGTGGAAAACATCCAAGAATACCCATGAAAAATAGGGAAAGCAATAGGATATATTTTCAAAAAAAAAAAGATTCCAGCGATAGCCAGCTAGAATCCCATCATCCATTAGCTGTGGAGGATGAGAAGAAGGATTCTTACCTTTTCCTAGTGAATTATGGCCTTGATTCTGGTAGCACGAAGAAGGTCATCCCAGACCATTGGAGGGAGAAAGATGGTGAAAGAGATTTTGGTAATGACAGGAGGTCGGAGTTGATGGGGTTTCTTGACGGACACCATCCCTTAAAATAAAAGAGAAGGGGGAAGGAGTTGGACTCCTCCAGGGAGTCATTCATCGACTCCAATTAGGAGTCCATGGGAGAGAAGACTCCCAATGAGAAAGAAGACTCCCACTGGGAGTATTCTCCCTAATTTCCTTTTCTTCTTTTCTTTTTTTGACTTGCCTTAGGATTTGTATAGGATATTTTACAAAAATTTGGATCTTTACATTCTCCCTGCCTTAAAAAAGTCTCATCCTCGAAATTAGTATATTACAAAGTCAATAACTTTTGGTGATTCAAATTTCTATCCCATCCTTGATCATATATCTCTCGCTAAAAAAGAAATTTAAATCCTTTATCATAATACTTCTCATATTAGAAGCAATATTTTTAATTACATTTTAATAATTTAAACCACCATGCTTCCACTGTGCACTGATCTAAATCCATCATTTTTTATAGATTTTCTAAATTACTTTCAAACTAATTGGATCATAAATTTGTCAATCCCTCAAATTATAATTTGAGATATAAATTATCCATCCAAATCATATAAATCACCACTATCACAATCCTTAGTTGTACAACCATAAATTTTAATAATTTTTATGTCATGCTCTTATAATAAAATTCAATCTACCAATAAAAATATATTTTCCATCTTCACTTATATAATGAAATCTTTCTGTAGGCCATATCCTAAACAACTTCCAAAATTATAATAATCAAAATTGTTGGTGCTGAAAATGGACCATCGTCGAAGATTGCTGGAGTTGGAGTCCAGGATCTTGCCAATGAGACCTGCAAAATAGAGTTTTGGTTAAAGATGGATGGCTTCAGTGTGGACCTTCCGACGATTAAATTAAAAACTTCACCAACAAGAATAGAGTACAGAAGAATTAGAGAATAAAAAGAGCATTTAGATGAGAAAACATATTTGGAGGGTCTTATTTATAGATGCAGCCCATAACTGATTGATGATGACTATTGTAACTAAATATCATTAGGCCATTTGAGCCATTCAGATTTTATTACGGAAAGTGGGCTAGTGATTGTTGCAATCTGTTGGTGGTTAGCCATTATCTGTTGAAGTCTGAACAAAGATTGAATAATTTTGAGCTTGACTATAGGTCACTTGATCTGAGATTATACTGTCGGAGCCTAGGATCAGATGAACTGACCTTGTAGATTATTCTTTGAACTAAGAATGATTAGTTTGTAGATTAGATTTCTGATTTGGATCGGAATAGAATCGCTTCAACTATTCTTAGAAGCTCAACTATCTTTAAGATCGGCGCCTAATAGAAGTTCGTATTTTGGTATGAAGTTGTAATGTAGAAGTTAAGATCAGAAGGAACGAGTTGGAGGACCAGCTACTTAAACTGGATTTATAATTAGAGCATTGAGTTCGGACAAACTTGAGAGCCGAACTGGCACTGTCATTTAATTGAAATTGCAACTAGGTTATTATCACTAAGTTAATGGAGTTTGGCCAAATCCGAGATCGGATCCTATTGAAATCTTATATTGTAGAGTAACCATTGCTTATTTTGAGCCGAAGATCGAAATTAATCATGTACTCAGCCTTCCTAGTGGCTAAAGTTCATTTGACTAGAAGTTAGGTCATGGCAAGGTTTGCTGCTATGACTACATTGTTATGAAGCCTGAATTGAAGGTCGAAATTAATTGAATTTAGGAGGATTGGGCAAATCCTTTGGTATTGAACTTTTCTCGGAGATTGATTTAACTACACCTCGGACATGATTGTATCCTAAGGTTGAATAACATCTTCTGAGGATTGGTAAGATTTGACCTACTTAGACTTTGTCGAGAAATATTTTTCTCCAACACTTGTTCCTCTACTTCCAAGTTTAAAAATCGAACAAAGGGAGTACTCAAGCTTACCGCTGCCAAAAAGTCTAGTTCTGTTCTTCTGCTCGTAAGGTGGGATATCTTTTATGAAAATCAAGTTAGGACAAAAATCTCATCATAACAAAAAGACTTGAAAAGAGTTTGAATTTCAAAACATCTTTCGGATGTAGAGCTCTATGTCTAGTGCAACTAACATACCGTTTGACACCTGCAGTAGCCATAAAAGTCCAGACACATGGCAAGCGGAGATAGGGCAATGATGATTACGCATCATGATAGCTCAGTGCACTTTTATCTATTTAAGTTCTCTATTTCTATTTCTTCCTCACTCAGATATCTATCTTCTTCGATTTTTCCTCCACCATTGCCTTCTCCGACATTGGCCACCCTAGCCTTTCATGCTTCCAACCGACTTGTCATCCTTTCTCCATCAACTTTCTGCAACCTAAACTTCTTCTTCAAGCCTTCCACATCTTTAGGTTAGTGTTCTAACTTTTCTTTTTGGTTTTAACATCTTCTTTCTATTTTTAGCAGTTTCTTTGAATCAAACTATTCTTCCCCTAGTTTCCAAGGTTTTTCCTTCATTTCTCTCTGATTTTTACTTGATTTCGTTTGATTTTCTTTGATCCAAAATGGCTTTCCATGATTCTGAATACTCTTGGTCTTCTTCTTCTAAGAATCCTTCTAAACTGAACCACTTAAAGCCTAGATCAAAAGTCGATCCCAAACCTAGAGATTTGACCCATCCGACCTTCATACCTGAAACCATTGCTTCTACTCTTACTTTTGAAGACCTATCCTTTATCCGGACTCAATATGCAATTCCCTTTAAGAATGAACTTGAGCTACCGGGATCGGATGGCAAAATCCAAGATGCTCCTCTAGGTTGTCTTGGTTTATACATAGAGGCTTTACGAGCCAAGCTTAGGTTACCAATTTCTTTATTCATCATTAAACTCTTTTGCTTTTTTGACATGTCTTTATCCTTCATAGTTTCGAACTCCTTCCATTTTATTATTGGATTCTTAGCAATTTATTTTTTGGCTAAGGTCTAACCTACCATTTTCTTATTTCAAACTTTCATCATCCTTAAATATCACTCCACTACCAAGGATAAGTGGTATGTATCTCCTTAGTTTAGCAAGAAGGGATTGATTAAGGTTGCTCCTTCCTTTGTGCATAGTTGGAAGGATAAGTACTTTTTCATTGCTAACCCATTGATTGAGTGGAGACTTTCATATTAGCATCGGCCAAGGAAGTCTGTCCGCAAGGATCCAGGTTGGAAAGTAGAGATCTTGACTCGATCAAAATTTTAAGGGACTATAAAGTTCCCCCATTAACCCAATAGCTATCCGATCAGTCCCTTTTCAACCTCAACCTAAGTCTTGCTAACCCAAAAGGTATTAGCTTACACTGCTTTTATTTTCTTATCTTTGTTTAACTTTTGTTTATTTATATTTGCAGAAATGACTCTCGAGGTGCTCGAAGTATTGTAGAAGGGATGCCAGACAAAAAAAAGAAAAGGTTCAAGTTTGGATGGAACATCCAAGAGAGCCAAGGCCTCTGAGCTGAGCCCGATCGTTAATACCCTTGCTATTGTAATTCCAGCGGTTGGAGCAGCCTTATCCACTTTAAATACTGCAATCGAAACTGCTACTCCAATGCCCACCATTGAGAAGAAATAGAGAGATGGAGAGAAGAAGAAAATGGCCGTAGAAGGATATCAAAGAGTCAGGCAATGACAATATTGATTGGGAAAAGTCTACACTTGATAGTTGGAAGGTGGTTCAATCTCTTCTTGAAGGATGCATGCTACTGACTGAGATCAACAAGATTTGCCAAATGAGCTCCTAGGATCAGAAAAGAGGGGCACTTGCAAACACTTTTGAGGTAATCGCATTATGACTTTTCAAATTCAATTATTTTTTAATGGCAAGACTAACTTCATTGCTCACTACTGGGTCATTATCTATCCATCAACATCGATTGGACCAATAACAATAAGGTCGAGACTTTTAGAGCTTTGAAGGAAGCCGAAGTAGCCAAAGCTAAGGCCTTCGAGTCCAAAGCTGAAGTCGAGCATGTTAAGGAGGTGCTTAAAAAAATGGAAAGAACCTCAGCTGAAATAAAAAGTGCTCTGAAGATCGATCTAACTTAGAAGATAAAAAAGAGGAAGAAAGCGAAGGCTGAAGTTTCTGAGGTTAAGAGGGAAGGGGAGAATAGGGTGTCGGATGCCAAGCAACTGGCCGTGGAAGAATTCAAGGCTTCCAAAGAATTCACTACCATCAAAGTTTAATTTGCAAGGAAATCCTTTGATGCTATTTTTGACACCTGCTAGCAAAAGGTTGCAAAATAATATCCTAAATTGGACCTTAACTTTCTGGAAGAAGGGTCAGAAGACTTTTCTGAAGCCGACCTCTCCCCAACCGCAGTCAATCCACCTTCTATTGATCCTCCTACCAATGCTCAGGAACTTACTAAGGTGCTAGCATCTACCAAGGCTGAACCAAGCTCCTCCACTATCCCCTAGCCTTAGGTCAGAGACCATCTTTGATTGTATTTTTTCTTTCATTTCCTCTTACATGTACTTAAATCTTTTTCAAATAATGAAATTCAATTTTTGCATACCTTGTTTGTGTGTTATAATATACTTGTGAAATAGAATTTTATTTATAGATATTGCCACCGAGCTCAATCATCGGCTATAGCTATTCCCTTGCCTCAAGACATTCCTCTTAAAGCTTAAATAAAGACCTTGAAGAAAGAAGTGCATCAGGCTAACAAAAAGCTGAAAAAGATTGAGAAGGAGCTTCAAACATCAAAAAGGAATTATAAGACAGCGTCTACCAAAGTCAACCATCTACGCTGAGCTTCAAAGCAAGCCTTCAGAGATTACTCTTCCAAGAAGTATCAAATGTCTGAAGAACTTCAATGAGTTTTCAAGCTGGTCAGCCAAAGGTCTTGGCCCTTGACTGTCAAGATTGGTTCCTTTGAAGCCAAACTTAGAAATGCCCAGAAGGAGATCCAACATTTGGAGAAAGGCACACACTGGTCCCAAAAATAAGAAGAGTACATTTGGGATTGGTCCAAAAGATTTTCTGACCTTCAAAATTAATTACATATGGCAGAAGAGAAATATGATGAGTATAGGCTAGGCTAGAGCAAATGAATTTCTGATCCTCAACGCCAACTTCGGATGGCCAACAAAGAGATAGCTTAGCTAAAAAAAAAACTTGCAGATAATGTTTGAGTCGATCCAAGATGATATTCAGATGAGCTTACTTCAACCAAAAATAGCCTCATAAATCTTTATGAAACTTATGATAAAAATAAATTCGAGCTTCTTGAACTCAAAATACAAATGAAATATCAAGAGAATGCTTCCAAAGGTATTGAGGCTAAGTCTGTTGTACTTCAAAAAAGTCTAGGAGAGTCGAGAAATGAGGCCACAAGTGCTCAAAACTTGTTTAAGAAATGTTTGGCAGTGAAGGAGAAGTATGAAAGTCAGATACGGGATTTGAAGAACTCCTTGATGATGGCTAGGACTGGTATCCAAAAATTCACATAGAATTTTGTTTTTCCTTCTTTTTTCTTTTTGTAATCAGTCTTAGTGAGCTTTGTAACAATATTTAATAAAATGATCTCTTTTTTTTAAAAAAAACTAATGGCATCATCTCCATTTGTCGTGTCTTGATCTTGTGCTTGTTAAGTTCCTTGTCATCACTTTGTGCATAAAATTGATTTTATTTTGAAATGGTAACCTTCATCTGATCCTTCTTAAATTTGCCCCCCTAATTTATGAACAAGGATCTTCTAATCTTGTTTACAAATAAGTTTAATCTCTTGTTTAAGAATCAGAGACTTTCATCCTTATTAGCATGTGGTTAACCTCTTATTTAAGAACTAGAGGCCTTCACCAATGTTAGGATGAGGTTAACCTCCTATTTAAGAATTGGAGGCCTTCAAGATTGCCTAAAAATGAAGTTTGGCATAATCATTTTCTACTATAAATCAATTGTACAAAAGATAGGAGTGTTAAAATGAGAAATCTTTTATTAAAATGCTGGTACTGATAGTAGATCTATAAATTTTCAAAATTCTATGGTTTGGGTAGCGTGGCTCCTGTAAGCTCATTTATGCGATAAGTTCTTGGTTGAATAATTTCTTCAACTTCAAAAGGACCTTCCCAATTCGTGATAAGCTTGCCTTGATTCTGTGGTTGAAAAACATCCGCTCGATGTAGCACCAAGTCTCCAATCTTGAAAGTTTTACTCTTGACCCTGAAATTATAATACCAAGCTACCTTTTGCCTGTAGGCAACCATCCAAACTTGGGCTTTTTTTCATTTTTCTTCCAACGAATCAAGATTTACTCTAAGATTCTATGAATTATTTTATTCATTTAAGTTTTGAACTCATGCGGAAGGAAGTCTAAGTTCAATTGGGATAACTACTTTAGTTTCAAATACCAGAGCCAATGGAGTTTCTCAAGTAGGCAACCTTTGGGTGGTCTATAAGCCCACAAAATATGATAAAGCTTATCTTCCCATATTCCATTTGCTCATTCAAGTCTTGCCTTTATTCATTATAGCAATGTATAGTTAGTCACCTCGGCTTTGCCATTTGCCTAGGGATGAGCCATAGATGTTAAATGATGGGAGATATTTAAATCTTCACAAAATTTAATAAATTTTGATCCTATGAACTGGCATCCACTATCAGTGATCATTATTTGATGTAGGCCAAATCTGCATATTATGGATTTTCAAGCAAAATCTTTCACTTTAGCTTCAATAATCTTTGGTAGTGGTTCAGCTTTAACCCATTTAGTAAAGTAATCTATTGCTACTAAGAGAAACTTTCAATATCTATATGCCAACAAAAATGACCCAAGTATATCTTTCTCTATTGCGCGAATGGCCAAGGGGCACTTAAGGGTGTTCGTAAAGATGCTGGTTGCCATTAGATTTTAGCATTTCTTTAGTATCGATTACATCTTTTGACATAATCAACTGCATCTTGTGAATGGTCGGCCAATAGTATCCTTGTTGAAGTAACTTATAAGATAACAACCTTGCTCCAAGGTGATTCCCACATACTCCTTTATGAACCTCCTTTAGGGCATAATCAACGTCAGATGGTCGAAGGCACTTGAGAAGTGGTAAGAAATAAGATCTCTTATATAACTTATTTTCATATGAAATATAGCGAGATGCTTGATTTCTCAACTTTTGGCCTTCTTTAGGATCTATAAAGAGGATGCCATCTTTAAGGTATAACACTAGTGGATTAATCCAACTAGGCTGATTATCAATTTGCATCACTGTTCGAGATTTCTCTATACTTGATTGTTGAAGAACTTCGAAGAAGACTTCTTTAGGTAGGTTAGTTGAAGCTAGAGTAGCTAATTTGGATAAAAGATCTACTCTAGAATTTCCTATTCTTGAAATTTTTTGAATATCAAAGCTGATAAAGATTGAGATTAAGTTTTTTATTTTGTCAAAATACATCTTCATCTTTTCCTTCTAGGCTTTATAACTTTCATTGACATGTCCTACCATCAATTGTGAGTCACCGTAAGCTTTTAGATGATCTATCCCCATTTTTTTAGCTATTTTTAGACCTACAATTAGAGCCTCTTATTTTGCTTCATTACTAGTAGCAGAAAACTCAAAGCACAGTGCATACTCGATAATAACTCCTTCCAGACTGATGAGAATCAAGCCTATGCCTACTCTAGAGGCATTAAATGAGACATGAATATATAAAGCCCAAAAGTCTTCAGGAAAGTCAACTCTTTCTTCAAGAAATTTAGCTAGAGATTAGAAGCTCTTGCTTCCTATTTCCCAAACTCGATTGAATCTGGAATAGTACATTTGACCATAAAATTTCAAGTATTTGAGCTTTAATAGATGGTTAAGATGGAAATTTTATGTTAAATTTAGTGAGCTCAATCATCCACTTTGCTATTCTTTCTAGGGTGTCGGGCCGGTGAAAAACTACTTTTATGGGTTGATCGATAAGAAGTATAATTGTATGCCCTTGAAAATAAGATCGAAGCTTTTTAGCTGCAATCAATAAGGTATAAGTTAGTTTTTTTAATCTAGTATATCTTATTTCGACATCTCTCAAGACTTGACTTATGTAATAGATTGGTTGTTGAACTTTATTCATCTCTTTGACCAAGATAGCACCGATAGCTATGGGTGATACTACCAAATATAAGAACAATTCTTCACGAGGTTCAGGAGATAAAAAGGGGAGGTGAACTAAGGTAGATTTTCCATTCCTCAAAGGCCTATTGACTTTCTGAAGTTCAATGAAAGTTTTTTGATTATTTGAGCACTTAAAAGAAAGGCATGCAATGCTCCACTAACCTTGAGACAAAATGGTTCAAAGATGCAATCTTCGTCATCAAACATTGGACTTCTTTTATTATTTTGGAAATGGCCATTTCTTGAATTACCCAAATCTTTTCTAAATTTGCCTTTATGCCACACCTTCACACTATGAATCCAAGAAACTTCCTCGAGGTTACTTTGAAAGCATATTTTGTAGGGTTCAACTTTATTTTATACTTTCGAAGAGTGTCAAAAGTATCTTCCAAATCTTCAATATGGTTTCTCAAGGATCTGCTTTTGACCAACATATCATCCATATAAACTTTCATCTTGTGGTCAATTTGCTTTTTGAAAATTTTGTTCACCAGGTGCTGATAGGTTGCACCTACATTTTTAAGACCAAATGACATGACTTTGTAATAATAAAGACTAGGATTATAATAAAGGTAATTTTTTTCTCATCATCAAATGCTTTTCAAATTTGGTTATAACCAGAGAAGGCATCTATTATGGTGAGAAGCTCATGACTTGAGGTCACATCCATCAATTGATCAATACGAGGTAGAGGGTAGCTATCCTTTGGATAGGCCTAGTTTAAGTTAGTAAAATTTATATACATTCACCACTTTCTATTTGCTTTTTTAACAAGAACTATATTTGTAATCCAGGCTGGATAAGATACCTTTCAAATGAATTTAGCTTTAAGAAGTTTCTCCACCTCATCTACAGTTGTACTTTGACATTCTGGTGCAAAGCTTCGCTTTTTTTATTTCATAGGTCGGCATGCATGATCCACATTTCAATGGCCCATCATCTCTGCATCTATCCTAGGCATATCCATGGGAGCCAATCAAAAATATCTGCATTCTTTTATAAAAAGATAACAAGCTATCTTTTAACTTCATCTATTACCTAGAGATAGCAACCCAAGAGGTGGGGGGTGGGGTGAATTTGGTTCTTTTAAAATCTCGACCAAATTAAACTTTAAGTTTATAATGTGCTTCTAATTAAAAGAACATGAGTATTTATGATAAATATGCAATGTGTAGTAGGAGAATTAAAAGCAACTAGATAATGCAAACATATAAAGAAAATATAGAAAGCAAGAAAAGCAAAAATATAATACAAACACAAAATTTACAGTGGTTTGGTGCAACCCACACCTACGTTTACTCAAGCTTTTCTTAAAAATTTTACTATAATCTATAAATTACAATGCATTTATTTTAATCCAGGATCACAAATAAATTCAGTTGGTTTTACTGGACTCACCAACCACAATTCTACACCATTAGTTTTTTAGGTTCACTAATAACCTAGTTAATTTTTCAGGCTCACCAACCAAAATCTTTACACCATCTAATTACCGACTTGTAGTAGCTTACATCCCAAGTTTTTTCTCTCAAAGAAACTTGTAAAGAAACAGAAATACAAGTATTAGAATTCAACACTAAAATAAAAAGAAAAAAGAACTCTTTTGAAGATTGAAGGAGAGGCTGAATGATGGCTCTTGAAGCTTTGTATTTTCTCCTTCAAAGGCTAAGAGGAAGCTTGAATGATTAAGGATGATCCACTTGAAAGCACTCTAAATTAGGAGCACACAGTCCTCTCTTTTCTCTCATTTTCTTTTGATATTCAACAAATCACACAAATTTAAATGTGTATCACTTAAATTTCTTAATCTCTTACTCACAAATGTTTTTCTTATGCTTTATATAATTAAGAGTTCCTGAAGACTAACTTTTGGCCATGGGAGGCTTGGACTAGCCATTGGAGTGGAGAAAAGTCCGTTGGAGAAGTATAAAAAACTTATGCTATATCCCATGCTTGGGGTTGACATTTTTTGCTTTGGTGTCGATACTTTTTGCTCTGGAATCGATATTTTCTAGGATCCAAAAAATTTCTACATTCTATCTTCTATTCTATGCAGTAGAAGTTGACTCAGTGATCATCCTCTAGCACAGAGGTCGATCCAGGGGTCATCTCTTCTGCATGCTAGTGCATGCCAACAAGTTGGGATCGACACCTCTGCTCCTAAGGTCGATATCTAGCCTTCCTGAACTTTGAAATCTTCATCTTTTTGCTTTGTTTTAGGATAAGATTCAACACCTATAGCTTTGGGGTTGATACTACCAAGTCAGAAACTTAAAATTACTTCTTTGAAATCCTTGACTTGGAGATCTTTATGTAGATCTTTTCTTAGATTAATTTCTTCAATTTAAATACTTGGAAAGACCTGCATCTACTCTTGAAATATATAGTTAAATACTTAAAGACTCAAAGTTTGGCAATCATCAAAATTAATCATGGGGTCAACAATCTCCCCCTTTTTGACGATAGTAAAACTTTGAGTATATGTATAAAAATAAAATTAATGTATTTCAATAGATTGGCTAATATAAGTTGCGAAGTGATAATATATACAAATATAAATGCGCACTTTATGAAAGCTCTAATTTATCTTAAATTCAGATTTTTAGATTTTAAATACTATCATGCTTTTTAAAATGATCTAAAGATGTTTCAAGTATTTCAAGATATTTCAAGAACTTTTTAAGCATGAAATATATATAAGCTTAAGCATAGCATATACTCAATAATTCTTTTCCTCCTTTTTTACAATATCAAAAAGCTTATGGAAAGAAATAAGGATATCATCAAAATCGATCAAAATTTAGAAAAATATATCAAATTTAAAAATTTTGATTTAATTTAAAGAAGGTATTAAGTTTGAACACTAGGGATAGAGCATTTTAGATTTTTCAAGATATTTGAAATTTAGATTTTCAAGATCTTTAAGGAACAGAGCTTTTCAAGATATTTTAGCATATTTGATACCAAGTAAAATATGTCCGATGCCAAATTTTTATTTGATACCACCAATGTAGATTTTTAATTCAAGTTCAAAAATTAGAGTTTTTCAAATAAAACAAGTACAACATGAAAGAAAATTTTATACTAATTTTAATATTTATTCTTTTCTTTGCTTAAAAGAAATCCATCAATTTAATTCAAAAAAGGTATGTATTGTGAATGTATCACAAAAATTAGTATAGAATCAAAGCAAATGAGAGGTACTTTTTTAAATTTATTTCTTGAGTAAAAATTACTTTGATATAAAATAATTTTTTAAGGATTTCTCAAGGCACATCAAAAATCTAGTTCATACTTAGATTTATAGTTTGTTGCAAATTCAATTAAGCTCCAAATAATTGTTAAGGATAATTAGTCAATCAATTATGCAAGTCATGTTAAAAAATTAAAAGCACATGAAAATTTAAGAGTGTAATGCTATGACTGTTCATTTTCATCACCACAAGTTATTCAAAATTTTTTAATCAAATCAAAGTAAAGTATATAAAGCATTTTTTCCTTTGTTTTTGAGATAAAATTCTAGAGAATTTATTTTTCTTTTTAATATATCAATACTATGTTCTTCCCTTATTTTTCATATTTAATGCTGAATAATCTTACATTTTAAATTTTCTCCCCCTTTTTCTTTCAAAATAAGCACATTTATCATGAATGAAATTTCAAAATAAAATTTTAAAATTTAAATTCATTTTCAATCAATTGATCATTTCTTCATTAATGTTTTCTCTCCTTTTGTTTTAAAAATATAGCCATTTTCAAAGTTAAGCAAAATTTTAAGAGTGTAAGCATTTATTGAGTGAGACTAAGCATTAATTAATCCATATATTAATCAATTAAACATAGCATTCACTTGAGAGGAAGCAAAATAAACATGATGGAAAAAATTATGAAAGGTTTCTTTTAGAATTAGTAATAATTTTCTTTAAGTCTCAAAATCATTTCTTCCTTGTTTTTAAGAAAACAAGAATCAATATTTGTTCTTTTTATGTTAGATGTTGGGGATAAATCCCGCTCCCACTGAAGTTCGGTCTGATACTTAGCCTAATGTAACTGATAATCATGGAAGAGCTTCGATCAAAAATTCTTCCTCCAGCGATCGAACCCCTCCAGACTCCTTCAGTAGTCAAATTTCTCTAAGAACTGAATCCCTTTCGGACTCCACCAGTGGCCAAACTCTTCTAGGAGTCAAACTCCTTCCAGACTTCTTTAGTTAGATTCCTCCAGTAGTCAAACCTCTCCCAAACTCCTGCAGTAGTTGAACTCCTTTCAGACTTTTCTTTCAGTCAGATTCCTCCAAAAGCCGAACTCCTTCCGAACTTTTACTTCAGTCGAATTTCTTCAGGAGCCGAACTTCTTTCGAACCTCTCCTTCAGTCGAATTTCTATAGGAGCCGAACTCCTTTTGAATCTCTCTTTCAGTCGGATTCCTTCAGGAGCCGAACTCCTTTCGGACCTCTTCAGTCGGATTTCTATAGGAGCCAAACTCCTTCCGGACCTCTCCTTCAATCGGATTCCTCCAAGAGCCAAACTTCTTTCGGACCTCTTCCTTAGTCAGATTTCTGGAGGAGCCAAACTCCTTCTAGACTTCTCCATCAGTCGAACTTCATCCAAATTTCTCCAGCGGATTATTTTCGGATTTCAAGTAGTATTCCTTCCGAATGATCCCCTCTAGCCATATTTCTTTTAGGAGTCCAAACTCCTTTGAAATTGATATATGTCGAAGTTCTTCACCAACCAACGCTTGCTTCCTCCGAACTTCGACTATTAAATCTTAATGAACAGGTGACCTCACTACCGGACGGTTACAACTATCAAATGGTTACGACTATCATTTATCAGTCTATTACGAGCGACACCTCTCTCTATAATAAATTTTACATGGCCCCGAGGGGCCCATGATCGGATGGTTATGGCTATACAGGCTGCGTCTATAAAAAGGGATCCTCTAGATATGTTTTCTTGAAGCTCTCTTCTCCTTCCCAAAACTTTGTTGAATTCTTGCCTGAGCGCTCCATTTCTGTTGGCCAGAAGAGCTGACTTGATCATCAGAGAATCCTCCCAGAGCCACCACCACCGACTCTGGATAGGACTTTATTTTGCAAGTCACCGATGGCAACCTCTTCTTCCCCAACTCCAGCTTGATCCAGCATTAACCAGATCCTGCATCAAAAGGATTGGTGTTAGAGGAAGGGTCCTTCTATTCTTGAAGTTTTCTTATTCTTAAAGGAGTGCTCAGCAGTGATCTCTCTTCTTCCTCTCTAGAGTTCTTTTCATAAAAAATGCCTCGCAAGAAAGCTTCGACCCGATGATCAATGGCCTCTATAGGCAAATTCCATCCAGATTTATCAACTCCTGCTTCAGTTCCTATAACTCAAGCACCACCTGCAGCTATGGTGGATGCAGGACAGTTCAACCTGCTAGTCCAGCAGGTTTGCGATCTCATAGAGGTGGTGCAGGCCATACATGGTCAGGCTCCGGTACCAATTTGACTGGAGCAGGCTTCTCCAGAGCCTCATGATCCGATTGGGGGATGGTTGACTTGGGCTAGCTGGTCGGTGACCTTCGAAAAGAGGAAGTAAAGGATGGAAAGCCCTTGCTCGGACCATGACTCGACCCAGGAGGAAGCTTTGCCTCCGCCCCATCAAAAATCTTTGGAGATTAATGATCATGAAGATCTTCTGAATCAAAGGCTCCAGAAAATGAGCCAAAGAATTAAAGAGCTCCATCATACTCCCTCCTCATATAGTAATAATATTTGCACTGACCCTCCTTTTTCTTAGAGGATTATGCAAGAGCCCGTCTTACCAAGCTTCAAGCTTCCCCAATTTGAAAACTACGATGGAACCTCTGATCTGATCGATCACCTAGAGGCCTCCCGGACCATGATGCTGTTCCATGGCGCACTAGACACCATCTTCTACCGAGCTTTTTCATCTACCTTAAAGGAAGCAGCAAGAAACTGGTATTCAATGTTGAAGCCGAGTATGATCTTCCTCTTTGACCAAATGAGCTATCAATTTGTAGCTCATTTCATTAGCAGCTGACGTCTACACCGAAGTTTGAATTCTCTGATGAATATCAAGCAGAAGGAGGGAGAATCTATTCGGGCTTATGTCATTCGATTAAATGTTGCTGCATTGAAGGTCCGAAACTTGGACCAGTCTGTTGTAATGGCTGCACTCAAGGGCAACTTTTAGAAGAATGATTTGTTGTTCTTTCTGAAGAAGAAATATCCTAAGAATTTTGTCAATCTGCTAGCTCGGGCTAAAAGATATGCTCGAGCAGAAGAAACCTTCAAATTGAAGGATGAGGAAGTCGTAGGAGAGTGGCAGACGGGTGAGTCTAATAAACCCACAGTTGATGGAGGGTCGACTGAAGTTTGACCACACTCACGAACTCCCTCCGAGCGCAAGTAAGCTCGAACTCCTCCTCGAGCTCATCGTCAAAGAAGCCCCAATAGAAGGGCACGATGAAGTTCACCCGTCAGAAGGTTTCACAACTACGCCCCCCGCAATGCTCCATAGATGTCGGCATGAAGTAAGAAAAGATCGATCGAGGGTACTCCCACAGTTAGAACCATCGAGGAGGGAGGAACAATAAGTAGATCGACCACCTCTCAGCATCATCAACACTATCTCTAGGGGACTTAGTATTTTGGTGAGCCACCATCTCTTAGCCCAGAGCCAAGGGAAGCTTACCCTAAATTAGGAAGGCCCGTAAGAAATGGAGGAGGTCATCTGGCCCAGAGCTTATCGCCTGAAGGAGCTCAAAGGAACAATGCTCCCACGACCTTGAAATTCAAAAAATCTAAGAATGTACTATCAATAATTTTTCTTCAATAAAACTCCTCCATCTCAACATTATAGTTTCTTGCTGCAAAAATTATGTGACGATAGGAAAGAAGCAATCAAAAGTGGCCATGTTAGGAACAGAAGGAGAACCTCATCGTAACATGAGCAAGTCAAAGACCTCGTTCATTTTAGACGAGATGAGGGGAGAGGCCCCAACAATGGCCCTTATGTACCCCTACGGCACGTTAAGAATAGGAGGAGAACCCCATCCTAATGTGAGAAAAGTCAAAAGCCTCTTTCATTTTAGATGAGATGATGGAAGAGGCTCTGACAATGGACCTAATGTGCTCCTACAGTCCGTTAGGAATCAGAAGAGAACCTCGTTCTAACGTGAGCAAGGTCGAAGGCCTCATTCATTTTAGACGAGATGAGGGGAGAGGCTCTTACAATGGCCCTAATGTGCCCCTACAGCTCGTTAAGAATAGGAGGAGAACCTCATCTAAACATGAGCAAAGTTGAAGGCCTCGTTCATTTTAGATGAGATAAGGAAAGAGATCCTGACAACGGCCCTAATGTACCCCTATAGCCCATTAGGAATAGGAGCAGAACCTCATCCTAACATAAGCAAAGTAGAAGATCTTGTTCATTTTAGATGAGATGAGAGGAGAGGCCCTGACAATGACCCTAATGTGCCCCTACAGTCCATTAGGAATAGGAGGAGAATGTCATTCTAATGTAAGCAAAGTCGAAGGCCTCGTTCATTTTAGACATGGTGAGAAGAGAAGCTCCGACTTGGCTAGAGATAAGATCTCCCCCAAGCTTCAACAAAAGATAGAATCTCCTTCAACCCTAATAGGAGATAAGATCTCCTATAATCTTGACTGAAGATAAGATCTCCCCCATGCTTCAACTTCAATAGGAGATAAGATCTGCTACAACCTTGGTTGGAGATAAGATCTCCTCCGAGTTTCAACTTCAACCTCAACAAGAGATAAGATCTCCTACAACCTCAGGTGGAGATAAGATCTCTTTCGAGCTTCAACTTCAACAGGAGATAAGATCTCCTATAACCTCGGCTAGAGATAAGATCTACCCCGAGCTTCAATTTCAATAGGAGATAAGTTCTCCTACAACCTCGGCTAGAGATAAGATCTCCCTCGAGCTTCAATAGAAGATAGAATCTCCTTCAACCTCAACAGAAGATAAGATCTCCTACAATCTCGACTGGAGATAAGATCACTTCCGAGCTTCAATAGAAGATAGAATCTCCTTCAACCTCAACAGAAGATAAGATCTCCTACAACCTCGACTGGAGATATGATCTTCCTCGAGCTTCAACTTCAACAAAAGATAAGATCTCCTACAACCTCGACTGGAGATAAGATCTCCTGCAAATTTTATCATCAATAGGAGATGAGATCTTCTTCAACCTCAGTCAGAGATAAGATCTCCTCCGAGCTTCAATCTTAATAGAAGATAAGATCTCTCCCTGAGTTTCAACCTCGGCTGAAGATAAGATCTTCCTTAAGCTTCAATCTCAATATGAGATAAGATCTCCTCCGAGTTTCAACCTCGGCTGGAGATAAGATCTCTTCCTAGTTTCAACTTCAAAAGAAGATAAGATCTCCCCCAAGATTCAACCTTAATAAGTGCAGAGCCCGAAAGAGAACTTCGACAGTCATCTTTTCTGTACTCCTTTCTTTCAAATTTTAAACTCGAGAGTGGAGGGTCTATTATTGAAGATAAATTCTACTTCCATCGAAGTTCAGTCTGATGCTTAGCCTAATGTAACTGATAATCATGGAAGAGCTTTGATTGAGAATTCTTTGTCCAGCGGTCGAACCCCTCCAGATTCCTTCAGGAGCCAAATTCCTTCAGGAGTCGAATCCCTTCCGAACTCCAACAGCGGTCGAACTCCTCCAAGAGCCAAACTTCTTTCAGACTTCTTCAGTCGGATTCTTCCAACGGTCGAACCCATCTCGAACTCCTCCAATGGTCGAACTACTTTTGGACTTCTCCTTCAATCGGATTTCTCTAGGAGCCAAACTCCTTTCAGACTTTTCCTTCAATCGGATTGCTCAAGGAGCCGGACTCCTTCCAAACCTCTTCTTCAATCAAATTTCTACAAGAGTCAAACTTCTTTTGGACCTCTTCTTTAGTTGAATTTCTATAGAAATCGAGCTTGTTCTGGACCTCTCCTTCAGTCGAATTCCTCCAGGAGTCAAACTCCTTTCGGACTTCTCCTTCAGTCGAATTTCTTCAGGAGCCAAACTCCTTTCAGACCTCTTCAGTCGAATTCCTATAGGAGCCAAACTTCTTTTGGACCTCTCCTTCAGTCGGATTCCTTCAGGAGCCAAACTCCTTCTGGACCTCTTCTTCAGTCGGATTCCTACAGGAGCCAAACTTTTTCTGAACTTCTCCATCAGTTGAACTCCATCCGAGTTCCTCCAATAGATTACTTTTAGATTTTAAGTAGTATTTCTCCTTGATGATCCCCTCTAGCCATATTCTCTTTAGGAGTCTGAACTCTTCTAGGATTGATATATGTCGAAATTCTTCACCAACCAATAACGGCTTCCTCCAGACTTCAACTATTAAATCTCAACGAACAGGTGACCTCACTATCAGATGGTTACGACTAGCATTTATCAGTCTGCTATAAATGATTCCACTATCAGATGGTTACGATTGTCATCTATTTATCTATTACGAGTGATACCTCTCTCCATAATAAATTTCACGTGGCCCTGAGGGGCCAATGATCGAACAGTTATGGCTATACAGACTCCGTCTATAAAAAAATATCCTCCAAATATGTTTTCTCGAAGTTCTCTTCTCCTTTCCAAAATTTTACTGAATTCTTGCCTGAGCACTCCATTTCTATTGGCCAAAAGAGCTGACTTGATCGTTCGAGATCCTATTGGAGCTACCATCGCCGACTCTGGATGGAACTTTATTTTGCAGGTGACCAACGACAATCTTTTCTTCTCCAACTTCAGCTCGATCTGACGTCAACCAGATTCTGCATCAATATTAGATATTTTTGCTTTACAACCATTCTCTCCTTCTTTATTTTAAAATGTGCACTTTTCAATTTTAGATAATCAGATTAAAATATTTATTGGAGATAAAATAATTCCTATCAAAGTCCAATAAAAAGTTTGATCTTGATATGCTTTCATCCGGAGTTACAGCAATCGTGACTGAACTTCAACTAAGCTGATCTCCTACTCTAATTCAATTTAAGAAAATCGACCTTCAGGCCATGTATGCTGGATGATCTTCTCTATTGTCACCATCCTCTCTCTTTCAACAACTGTAGAATGCTCCCAAGGGGCGATGAACCTCGTCTAGCCGAACTTGAAAAGTGAAGGGCATGTTAGATAACTCAGGTCCTAACATTAGCATTGCTCCATTGAATATTAAAACCCAACATCCCCCGATTTTGTTTATGGTAGACCTCGAGTGTGGTAGAATTTCTTTATGGCAAACAACATATCTCATTAACCATATGTCAGAAACCCCATCCAGCCAAATTCCTCTTCAGTCAAATTCTATTTCGACTGAACTTCTTTGCTCTACTTTATGGATAGTGGTTGATCTTGAAAATGGTTGAGCTTCTTCATCATTTTCTAACAATTATAGATCTAGCCAGTTTATATCATGCATGTCGATCGGACGAATTTGAATAGTGAAAGAACTTTATCGTCATCACAAGTTTGATTCTTAATCTAGAATAATAACCACTCCACAGATAATAAATCATAGCACTACTTCAATCAAAACTCAGATCGATTTTGAAGGTAGCATAACTTTTGAAAGCAGATCGAATGGCACCAGTAAGAAGTTCACCCATTTCAGCTTCCAATCAATTTCGACACAGTTGAACTCCTTCAAAAAGTCTGGTAATGGGTTTCATTGAAAGTTCTATGATTTTCTCTCTAGCCTCTAGCTTCAATGCTCCTGTCAGTGCCTGGTCGATCTCGAAGATGGCCAAACTTCTTAAAGCTATTGAAGGCAACACCAATAGATTTTAACTAGTTATAGGTTCACCACCTATCACTCAAAAGTCAATCTCCAAGTTTGGCCTACCTAACTTCAAGTTCTTCATCCCAACATGCACAACATGCTAATAAATGCAGAAGCCTTGTCTGAACTCCAATAAATAGAATCCAACCATCTACAAGTCATGATAAATGATAGCCCACTCTTTGTAACAAATTCTACGTGGCTTGAATAGCCTACCTACATTTTGTTATGGCTGTCACTTTCATTCTGCTATAGGCTCCGCCTATATAAGGGATCCTTTAGATATATTTTTCTCTCTAAGCTCTCATCTCTACTTACATTCTCTTGAGTACTCCATTCTTATTGGCTAAGAAGCTAAGTTGACCATCGAAGGATCCTATTAGAGCCATCCACCTCTGATTTGGACTTTATTTTATAGGTCTTGTCGACGGCCTCATCTTTTCCAGCTCTAGCAAACTCCAACGTTAGCTCTATTTTCTATACCAATAGGATTGGCATAAGAGAAAGGGTCATATGAGTCCTTGTTCTCAAAAAAGTACCTGGTCGAGTTTATCTTCTTCCTCTCTTCTTAAACATTCTATAATTCTTTGATCATTTTAGTGTTCTAGTAAGATGCCACCTAAGAGAGCTTCAATCCTGCGATCCACCACTTTTACTACCAAATCAGCCTACTCCAACCTTATCATCGATACCTCAATCACCACCAGCAGCGGTGGTAGATCTAAAGCAATTTAACCTACTAATGTAGTAGGTTAAGGACCTTGTTGAAGAAGTGAAGGCCATACAATAGCCCCCAGCACTAGTTTAGCAGGAAAGACCCTTGTAGGAATGCCGAGATCCAATGCAGGAAAGACCCACTTGGATGAGTCGATCGATGACTCTTTGGAAAGGAAAAGCAAAGAGGGGAGAGCTCTTATTTCGATCATGATTTCACTCTAGGAGAATCACTACCCCCCTCCAGCCAGTCATACTTTTAGATCTATGATCGAGATGATAATCTTGATCAGAAGCTTCATGATATGAACCAGTGGATCGAAGAACTCTGCCATGTTGCCCCTGCTCGCCATGACGATATCTGCACTGACCTTCCATTCTTTGCCCGTATGATGTAGGAGCCCATCCCGTCAAACTTCAAACTCTCCCAATTTGAGTATTACGATGGGACCACTGATCCTGTTGACCATCTCGAAGCCTTTAGAACTATGATGCTGCTCTATGGCATGCTTGATGCCATTCTGTGTCAATCATTCTTCTCTACCTTGATGGGAGCAGCAAGAAATTGATACTCGAGCCTCAAATTGGATACCATCTTTTCTTTTGATTAGCTAAGCCATCAGTTCGTGGCTTATTTCATTAGCAACCATTGCCAGAGATGTGGTTCAGACTCCCTCATCAATATCAAGCAGAAAGAAGGAGAGTCCATCTGAGCTTACCTCAGTCGCATTAATGCTGCAGCCTTGGAGGTCCAAAATTTAGACCAATTTATTGCTATGGCTGCACTGAAGGACAGCCTTCACAAGAATGATCTCCTTTTCTTCTTAGAGAAGAAGTACCTCCAAAATTTTGCTGACATGTTGGTCTGAGAAGAAGGCTACACTCGAGCGGAGGAGGCCTACAAATTGAAGGATGAAGAGCGATAGGCAAGTGAATCTAGCAAGCCTATAATTTTTGAGAAGCTGAGTAAAGCTCAACCATGCTCCAAAACCTCTCTTGAGCACAGACAAGCCCAAACTCCGCCTCAGGCATGTCGACCAAGAAGCCCAGATCGAAGGGAATGGTAGAACTCCCCACCCAGAAGATTTCAAAACTATTTTTTCTTGAACACAACAAAGATCCAAGTATTAATAGAGATCAAGGAGCAGTTACTAAGGTCAGAGAAGATATGGTTTCATCCAGCCAAGAAAAACCCCAATAAGTATTGACTCATCATCGTGATCAAGGTCACGATACTAAAGAATGCATCTAGCTCCAAGATGAAATTAAGAAGCTCATTAGATGAGATCGGTTGGACAACTTTTTGAGACATCAATTGATAAGGAGGGAGGATCGACCAAGAGCTATGCTATAGCCTGAACCCCCTAGAGGGATGAGCCATAAGGAGATCGGCCCCTACTTGGTATCATCAACATCATTGCTATGGGACAACGATAGGGAGAAGCCAGCGGGACCGTGAAGCCAGCAAAGAGATAGAGGACTGAGGAGTCCATCGCTTTCACTGAAAAAGATGCATAGGAGGTTCAATTTCCACATAATGATGCAGTTGTAGTAACTTTAAATATTGATGATTATGATGTACACCATTTTTTGATTGATAATGAAAGCTCTGCTGATATTTTATTTTATGATGCATTCTCTAAAATATCTATACCTGACAGTTAAATGGGACCAATGAATTCTCCATTAGTGGGGTTCATTGGTGATGCTTTGCCGGTAGAGGAAATAATTATCTTATCTATTATGGTAGATCGGTATCTAAAGCAATCTAAGGCCCAAGTTGATTTTTTGATAGTGAAGGCTCCCTCAGCTTACAATGCAATCCTTGGTCGATCTGGTTTAAATGTACTTCAGGCTGTGGTCTTAACTTATTGTTTGAAAATGAAGTTTTCAATAAGTTATGTGGTCGAAGAAGTTAGAGAAGATCAAGCTCTAACATGGCACTGCTACACAATTGCTTTACAAGGGGGAATGCTACATCCCAGACTTGCAAAATGGTGAATTAAAAGATTTTTATTCAAGTATGTAGGGTATAGCAATTTATGTATCATATGCTTGAGTATATGAGCATATATTAAATAGTAGTGATGAAGCATTAAAAATTTAATTGGTTGATTTAAAAGAAAATGATTGAAAAAAAGAAATTTAAAATAATAACATTGGAGTTGAACTTTGATGATTTTTTAGCATGAAATAGTTTGGAGCATAAATTATGGCCATCTATCATTGCAAGTTCTGAAAATTTTTTAAGTCTGAAAGTAGCACCTATCTGGAAAGCTATAAAAAATATATATTTTCCTGAGATCAAAATTGATGGTAATTAATTCTTAGGTGTTGGTGAGTTATAAAATAATTTTTAATGAATTTTAAGATTCTTTAACCTATTCATTCTAAGGAAAGAAAATTTTAAAAGTTTTGAATTTCAAAAAATTTAAACTAGAACCTAAGTTTTGGTATTTGATTCTTGAGATTTTTGATTTTTTTGATATTTTTATTGAATCCAAATGGAGGATATTTTCTTATTTATATTTATATTTTAAAGTTAATGGAGAGTAAAATAAATAAAAAAATTAACTTAAAATAAAAAAATGGTAAAAAAATGAGTGTTCTGCCTTTCTGAGAGAGCCAACCCGATTTGAGCTCGGGTTGGCCCGATTTGGAGCTGAGCTAGCTCGACTAGTGGGAACAAAAAAGCGGTGCTGGCCATGAGGTTATAAAAGAGGATTTTTAAATGGATTCTTTTGGAAATAACTTAATAGGTGGCTTCCTTGGGTTGTGCCACATAATTAGAAGAGTTGGCTTCATGATGGGGTGACACCTAGCAAATTCAATTATTTCTTTTAAAATAAAAGCCACATGTTTCTTTTATTTGTTGTTCTGAGTTCCTATGTTAAATAGAAGTGTTAGGGGAGAGAAGAGAGCTGGGAGAGGTAGCTTCTTAGATGAAAGTCAAAGAGAAATCAGCTGGTAAAAAGAGAATTGAGTGATAAATTGGATTGAGGAGGAAGAAGTTGCTAAAATTAGGGAAAGAAAAACCTATTTTGGTTGGCAGTAGTATTTTAAGTCATTTAAGGTAAGGTTTCTAAGCTACAAACTAGATTTAAGTTGACCTTCCAAGTACTGTTATTAGATGGGAGGTTATAGTAATGTAAGTTATATAATTTAAGCTAAGTTAGAAGATGAATTATGCTATTATTGATGCTAAAATTGGGTAGATGGCTTAGTTATGAATGAAAATTATACTAGATGGATCTAAAATCAATTATAAGAATGAAAACAAAATTAAATGTAAAGAAACTTATGAGTTGTATGGAAGTTTATCATGACCTAAGCTAAAGTAACCAAGATAAAGTAGAAAGGAATAGTTGAAAGACTAAAGTAAGAGTATAAAGGCAAAGTATGTGTAATTTTGGTCTTGAATCATAAGATATGGGTTTAATCAATGTTTATTAATGATATAGGAAAAGAAAAAGTTTGGAAAGGTGCTTTAAATAAGCAAATTAACTAGTAGCTAATTGAGGTGAGTGATTTTCATATCTAACCTTGCTATTTTACTTATTATAATTTGTTATGAAAATAACTTACTTTGAAAAGTAAATAACTTTGGTATCCTTTAGCTTATTTATGTATTTGTGCAAACATGAAAGTAGGGATCTAAAATTATTGGTTTTTACTATTCAGCTTTGAAAATTTTAACTTGTTAGGTGTTTTTGGAAAAGATTATCCATAGGAGTGATCAACCTATGGGGTGCATCCTCACATTGCATGAGCATTTGTATTAGCATAAGCTGGCACCTCCATAGTCTACATTTGTGAATGCCTAGTGGGGCTTGGCAGTGTATTGGAATGCCTAGTGGGCTTGGCAGTGTATCAGAATGCATAGTAGGGCTCATTTACATCATTTGGCATCATAACATACTACTTATTGACCATCTTGGAAAGCATGCTCTGAGATTCAATCGATTGTAGCTGAGAAGGAAGCTTGTGTTGGGATGGCATGATTTGGCATTATGCTTTAACCCAGTGGGATATATTTTAGTTTTCTGAAGCACAAAAAGTAGTTCTTATATTTTAGTTATTATTGTGATATTGAATTACTAGTTAAGCATTTCTATTTTTCATCGTTACATTGATTATTCACTAACTAAGACTTCCCCAAGTCTCACTCCTCACTCTTTCTAATTGCAGTTTTGGGAGTAGCTGAGCCTGGAGATATGTTTCAACTTGTATATCAGTACCTCTAGTGGAGAAAGTATTTTGGGTGATATTAGTTTCTAAAAGAGATGTATTTTGGGATGTATTGTATAACTGAGTTAGTTAAATTAGAAATGGGCATGTGTATGTGTATGTTTTAGTTTGTTTTGAGTTGATATGTATTAAAGGAGTGGTTTATGAAGTAAATGAATGTGTGAAATATAATTTTGTAAGGATAATGCTGAATTTGTGGTTATGAAATGATGAGGTAATTAGAGTATTTCTTTTAGTACATTAAAAAGGTTTTGTTGAAATGCTTGTGATGCAGATTTATGGGATTGATCAGCTTAATTGAAAGTAATATATTAAATAATGTTATGGTTTAGCTTAGTTACAGTTTAAAGATCTTCTTAACCTTTAGATAGGGGTGGGGTGTGGCATTGTCACTCATTTTTAATTAGGGATGGGGTGTTACAGGAAAGGCAAATAGAATCTTGTCTAATGGATGGGCTTGATGCCCGTGATGATTTAACTATGAAATGAGAGGAACCAATTGAAGACCTTGTTACAGTCCCCTTAAATGATGGGCATGAGGATCATACTATTCATATTGGCTCAAGCTTGGGAGAAGAAGTTAGGAAGCAGCTCATCATTTTTTTGCCAAGAAATACTGTCGTCTTCGCTTGGGTACTTGTAGATATGCCAGGCATTGATACTAAAGTGATGGAACATTATCTAGCTATAGATCTCAAATGACGACTTGTGAAATAGAAGAAGCGTAGCTTCGCACCAGAATGACAAAAAGCCATTATGGATGAGGTTGACAAGCTCCTTAAAGCTAAGTTTATCTAGGAGGTATCCAACCAAGATTGGATTGCAAATATTATCTTTATCAAGAAGTCGAATAGCAAGTGGAGAATGTGTAATGACTTCACATATTTGAATAAGTCTTGCCTAAAGGACAGCTACCTCTTGCCCAGAATTGATAACTAATGGATGCAATCTCAAGCCATGAGATCCTCACCTTCATAGATCCCTTCTTCGGTTATAACCAAATCCAGATGGCACCAAAAGATGAGGAGAAAACTACTTTTATTACTGACCGTGGTCTTTATTATTATAGAATTATGCCCTTTGGACCCAAAAATGCAGGTGCAACCTATCAACACCTGGTGAATAAGATCTTTAAGAAGCCAATTGACCGCAATATGGAGGTCTATGTGGATGACATGGTTGTTAAAAGTCGATCTTTGTCAAATCATATTACTGACCTAGAAGAGACCTTCAGCACCATATGAAAGTACAAGATAAAGTTGAATCCAACAAAATATGCTTTCAAAGTAACTTCCAAAAAGTTTCTATGGTTCATGATGTCAAAACTTGGCATCAAAGCGAATCCTAAGAAGATTAGGGCCATCCAAGAAATGACTGCACCAAAAGTAATAAAAGTTCAACGCTTGATGGGAAAAGTTGTAGCCCTGAATCACTTTATCTTAAGGTTGGTTGAGTGTTACATGCCCTTCTTCCAAGTGCTCAGGCAGCTAAAGAACTTCTACTAGACCCCAGCATGCCAATAAACCTTTGAAGAATTAAAGAGTTATCTAAGCTCACCTCTTCTCCTTGCCAAGCTTGAACCTGATGAAGAATTGTTCTTGGACCTGATCATTTTTTCCATTGCCATTGAAGCTATCTTGATCAAAGAAGAGGTAAAAATTCCAAAGTCGACCTACTACATAAGCTGAGTTCAGAGGGATGTGGAAATGAGGTATACAAAATTAAAAAAGCTAACCTATGCTTTGTTGATTGCAGCCAGAAAGCTTCGACCTTATTTTTAGGGGCATATGATCACACTTCTTACTGACCAGCCCATCAAGACTATCCTTCATCGGCCCGATATCTCTAAAAGAATAGTGAAATGGGCAATTGAACTCATCGAATTTGACATCAATTTTCAATCTTGGCCATTTATTAAAGTTCAGATACTAGCCAACTTCATAGTTGAATGTACCATACTAGATTCGATCAAACTTGAGCAGCAAGAAGTTTGTGCTCCCAGCCTATAGCCAAACTCCCCTAAAGAAAGAACAGATCTAATTGGAAGCAAGCAAAATTTCTAGCTCTACTTTCAAAACTTTTTCTAAAATTAATTATGATAAAAATAAAAATTAATCTAATTAATTTATAACGAGCTATAGATCTGATCTAAAATCCTATATTATTAGGATCTAATATGATATACATGCATGCTTTGAAATCTAAAAATAAAATAGCTATAGGTAGTAAAATAATTTTACTAGTCTATGTGTTCAGAACATGTTACCTTATGCGGGTAGATGAACTCCACAATTGAATCACCATGGATCTAATTGTCAGGTAGATCTGAGCATTGCAATGCAGCCACACACGTGTCTAGCCTCCACGGATGGTCCACATGAGGTCTTGATCCTGATCGGCTCCTCTCGAGTGGTAGCTTGATGAAGAACACTCCTGACAGCTAGATCTAATCGAATAATTTTGATCTCCCTCCGCCAAAACTTTGGATACTCTAGATTAGTAGAAGAAAGGATGAGGAAGTACTCAAAAAAATTTCACAAAGATCTGATGCTCAGATCTTGTGAAATTAGAATAGAAACCCAAGATTAAGATCTAGGGCAACACAACACTCAAACCTTGGCACCTAGTTTTCTCTCTTAATTTTTCTTCCCAACTTTTTTCTTATTTTTTTAGGCTATGGAAGAGCTCATGAACCAGAGGAGAGGAGTTTAAAGAAAATTTCACCTAAAAAAAATTTCAAGAATTTTATATAGGGTGAACAAGTCTAGGTGGCATGTGGAAGAGTTGGGATGAAGTGGTTTGCTATTTGAATTCAGATCCCATTTAAATTCAAATTGCAACTAGATCAAAACCATCCATTTAGGACGTGAGAAGGGAGGGTGAAAGTTTTCTTTTGCATGGAAAAAAATTCAAGAGAACATCTTTGTCATGGAGAAAAAAATTGCGCAAAGAGGGTGAGGTGGCACATTGAAGACTAGGTCAAACTGGTCCCATAATTCTTCATCTAATTGAACCAATCCAATATAAATTGGTTAGGCTCAATTAGATCAGATTAAATCCCAATTATTTAGACTTAATTAGGCTCAATTAAATCTTAATCAAATCAAAAATTAAATAAGCCCAACCCCTGATCAAATCAGTGATCTTACTTCCTCGGCAATTAGGTCATCTCATAACCTAATTCGGTTAAATCCAACTGAATCTAATTCAATTGAACTTAATCAAAAATAATTACTCAATTAAATTGATTTAATTAGTGATCAAATTACTAATTAAATCTTTCATAAATATAGAGTTCAAATCCAGTGGGTATCGGGACAACAATCCCATCAAAATGAAACTCTTGATCTAAGCATCCCAAACTAGTAGGAGTCTTGATCCCGGTGTCTGAAATGAGTGAAACCCATGATTACAGAGTCCAAACTTGATCATAAAGTTTCAGACAAGTAGGACTTAGAGTCCTAGAGTAGTAGAACTATTGATCAAAGAGTCTCAGTCTAGTGGAACTCTTGACCACAGAGTCCCAGTCCACTAGGACTCTAGATCATGGAGTCCGAAACAACTAGGACTTAGAGTCCTAGTGCAGTAAGACTCTTGGTCGAAGAGTCCCAGTCCAATGAATCTCTTGACCATAGAGTCCTAGTCCAGTGCAATTCTTCACCAGCCATCAGATCAGGTATGAACCTCTAGTGTGTGTGACTCTATAGGTTTGAACCAAAGCTGATAGAACTGGAACCACTTCTTGTACTAATCAAAGTGACCATCTAGCAATGGTACCCAATAACTAGATAGATCAAATAATTGTAATCATAACATTCAGAACCTACATGAATATGGTTACCGCATAATTCATCCCTTCGACCTCTATGTATGATGATGAATTAGAATTAAACTGTCAACCATGAAAGATACATCCAAATCATATCTCAAAGTAATTAGCCCCATGACTCCTCACTAGGACTATCCTGGCCAAGAATTTGCTAAATTAAAATATAATTGAACATGGCTCTTGAACTAGAGTGGTCAATCCTATTTTGACTTACGCATCGACTCCTCAAATACTTGACTGCGCCTAGAAACCTTCCATCACTGAATTAGAAATTCAGGTAGTCCGATACCAAAGCATAGTAAGTTACTTGAAAGTCGCCATGGTGATCTTAGGTCGGAGGAACACTTATACCTGTATTCCTATCAGAGCAAATCTTGATAGTAGAAAAGCTCTGGAGTTGGTTACATTTAGTGCAGATGTACCCTTACATCTCACCTGCATGCCATATCAGTATTTATACACTCCTTGGTTAAGTAGACAACCAACCCATATAGCACATAATGACCTGCACTTGATAAATATTGTCATCCTTAGTAACCATATATCATTTGATTGCAAACAGGTTTAAAGACTAAACAACAAATCCCCCTTTGTTGATTCTAAAGAGTCTTAAGAACATCACTATTAGGAATTATGTCCCAAAGCCAATCGACAACCTATTGATGATTGAGATATTATAATTGATTTATTAATTAATAATAATTTTTTGGTATCTTTTTCATCACAAATTTATATCTTCTAATGAACTTCATTATTGTGATTAAGTCCTTAGGACTATTTAGTTTCGATAAAGAGAGGATATATCGATTAGTCCTTAAATTTATTCATGACCAAATGATAGGCTATTAATTAGGACGACAGCGTCTATCAAGCATAGGTCACTATATGCCATATAGATTAGTTATCCTCTTAACCAAGAAGTGTGGAGACACTGGTATGGCATATAGGTAAGATGTATGGGTACATCATCATTGAACGTGACTAACTTCAGAGCATTCTGCTGTCGAGAATGTTTCTGATGGGATATAGGTATAAGTATCCCTTAGACTTGAGATCACCTCAGTGACTTGCAAGCAACTCACTATGCTTTGGTACCAGACTAACTGAATTTCTAATTCAACAATGAAATGCTTCTGGGCATAGTCAAGTACTTACAAAGTCAGTGTGTGATCAAGATGGAATTAACCACTCCAAGAGTTGGAGAATAATGTATCACTATATTTCAATATAGCAAAACCTTGGCCAGGATAATCCATCAGATGGATTTGATATTTTGAAATACAATATGGACAACCTGATTAGAGTTGATAGTTGAACTTTGAGATATCCTATGAGCATTATGGTCAAGGAGATGAATTATATGGAAACTATATCCGCATGGATTCTAAGGATGGTGTTCTACACCTTCGACCTATCCGGCCGTCGGGTATAATTGCTAGATGGTCACTTTGATTGATACAAAAATTTATTCCTATACTACCAGCTTAGTTTTGGACCTATGAGGTCACACACATTAGACTTCATATTTCGATCGAATGGTTGGTTAGAGATATAGAATCATTTTAGCGTTAAACGATCAATATGGTTGATGTTTGACCTAGTGCAAGTGTTATAGGAGGATTGATTAGCAATTCAATTGCTAATTGGCTTAATTTGATTAAGACAATAGACTGAGATTAAGTCTAATTAAATATGATTTAATTATATTTGATTTAAACTTGATTGGATCAAGTTCAATTGGCTTATTAGATATGCCAAGTGCAAGGAAGAACTAGTCCTACTCTAACTTGGACTCGGGTCAACCCAATTTTCTAATTTGATTAAAAAATTAAATTAGAATTAAATTTAATTTAATTAAATCCTTAAATGGGTTAGGATCTTATTTAATTGGATTGATTTACTTTTATTTTTTTTTGGTTAAAAGATCTTGTTTGATCAGGTCAAAATAGGAGTCCTAGTGTGACTAGGACTCCCTATTCCTTACACCACCTAATCCTCATGCCCCACCCCTTTCTCTTTGTGTTTTTATGTAAAAAATCACCACACCCCAAGCAATCTCCAACCTTCCTTCTCCCTTCCTTTTTCTCATATGGAAATTTGTTTGATGACCAAGTCAAAAGGGAGGTTGGTTTTGCTTTAGGATTCTATGAGATAGAATCCTAGTCAACCAAAAGACTTCCTTCCTTTCATGCTGCCACCTTCCTATTTTCTCTCTCTCTCTCTTTCTCTCTCACACAGCATTCTTTGGCATTTGTTGCACCCTCCCTTGCTGGTCCATGGCAGAAAAGTGAGGTGGGGGTGCCCAGGAGTTGGGCACCCCAGCAACCTGCCATTTGGTGACTTTCCTCTCTAGGTTTTTGACCAATCTTGGACTCTACATATGTCTTTATTTAAAAGAATTTTTTACTAAAATTTTTGTAGATTGTAGGCATTTGAGAGGTCATTTTGGTGTAGAAAAATTAGAAAGGAATTCATCTAGATCATGGAGATATTAAAAACACAAATCACGGTGTCTAGAAAAAGAATAAAGAAGAAGAAAAGGATCTTCTTCTAGGATTTTTGTTCTAAATCTCTTCCTTCCTTTTGTGACCTTTTGAGAGGTGTCACAATATCACAAATCCTCTTTTTTTTTTTTGGTATTTTAGAGAGTCCATGTTTTAAAGAAGGAAGCATCGATCGATCGTCGAAGAGAGATCAGCACAGTGCTAGCATACTATGCTCATTTTCTGCATCAAGATCTCTGATCGTATTCATGGGCTCGTGTGGACGACTCTTAAAGGCCAGATGCATGTGCAGCTCATGACTTCATCCTTAAGCCTAGGTCAGCAAGTTAGAACATCTAACTTTTTTAGGTAACAGATCTGATCTATTAACTTCTTACCTGCATTTGATGTAGTGTAGATCTAGGTTGATTTGATCAACCTTTTTCTTTCTTGTTTGATTTTAATTTTTGATTTAAATGCCATAAAATAATCATATAATAAGATCTTAGATCTAGGATATTTTAGATTAATTTTGATTGATTTTAATCTTCCGCTATCTGATCTTGAAAAGTTTCAAGATCTATTCCTAAAATCCTAGATCTAGTTCCTTCAATTGGTATCAGAGCCTAGGTTCTTATTACATAATTTTTGTACATGTTTAGATTATTTATTAGATTAGATTTAATTTATAATCTAATTTTTAAATCTAATTTTTTTTAAAAAAATTTAGATCTCATAAATTGCCATAAGGTTGTCCTGCTGTAAGGTTTACCCCATACAGTGGAAAGGTTATCCTAGTTCATGATGATCTGACTCTAATCATAAATTTATTATATTTGATATAATTTTATTTATAATTTAATAGATTTAAAATAGTTTTAGATCTAAAAATAAAATATTTTAGATTGCACGGACTGCCATAAGGTTGTCCTGCTATATGGTTTATCCCTTATAGTGGATAGGTTGTCCTAGTACGTGCTGATCTAAAATATTGATCATAAAATTTTAGATTAGATCTAAGAGATTTTATGATCTGATTAAAAATATTTTAATCAAATTTCAATCATCATAAATATATTAGATTTGATATAGGAAGATTTATGATTGATTATTATTGAAACTATTTCAATTACATGAACCTATTTAGATTAGATCTAAAGAAGTTTTATGTTTATTTTACTTGCATATTGGTTATGAATCAAACATGCAACTTGATTGATAGAACCATATTGTAAAAATATTTTACAAATATGAAAATTATTTTTGAAAAGCCAAACCCTAACCCTCAGCTTAAAACTTAGTTAAGAATTAAGAAGTTGTTTGATTAGGTTCTAGGATTGTAAATTGAAGATCCTATGACACAAATCATAACACATTAGGTTAATGGGTTAGTAGGAATTAGGTCCATTAATTTGGTTAGACCTAAGGTTAGATTAAAAAATGAACTTAATTAGAGAATTGACTAAATCTAATCAATTATTGTCTTAGATTAGGTCAAGGATTCTCTAGATCAATTATAGTAGTTGTTGTTGGTCAAGTCCATGTCTTTAACAAGAACCAAATGGACTTGATTCTTGGCTAAGAGGTCTAGCTCGAACTATTTGCTTGATCTAATCAAGACTAATTAAACCAGTTGATATCTAAGATAAGTTTGGTACATACGATCGATGGTTTTTAATTGGTAGCCTGCTTATCTGGCCATTTTTGATGGTCTCTAAGGTAAACTTTGGCAGACCCTTCCATCTATCTCACTTACCTGGCCTTCTTGGTGAGATTGAGTTTTGATCAGATCATTTGATAATTTGAGTTGACCCATGTCAGCTAGGTAAATTAGTGTAATTGATTTAGGTGCCTCTAGATCAGCCTGTTAGTGGTCTCCCTTAAGCTGACTTGGTGAAGCAAGTGGGAGGATCATGACAAGCTGGTTAATCTTGAAGGAAAATCTTGATTTCTCGATCCAGGTTCGTCCAGATCTGATTAGATCAAGAGATATATTTCAAAAATTTTCTCTTGATCTCAATCAGATCTTGATATATTTCAAATCTGATTCTTATTATTTTAATAAATAAAATAAAATAAGATAAATTAAATCAAATTTAATTTACCTGATTTGGGTAATCCTATTACCCTATAGATGATCCTGATTGCAGCGGAAGGTTCTGGATCTTAGCCACGCAAGAACCTGGCCTCTACCGATATCCACTCAGGTTGGATCTAGAGATCCTCTTCTTCTCTATCACACCTCCAAAAATCAGATCTGGATCTGATCTGGAGGATCTTCAAAACTCTTTTGAAGATCTGCAGTCGTCCTTTTGCAGCAGCGCAGCCTTCTTGCTTTTGATCGCCTTTCCTTGATCTGAATCGCACCAACCAAAGTCCAAAACACCTTTTGGACGTGGAGAGCAAGGGGAGAAGAGATTATGGTGTGGAGAAGGAGGGGAGAGGCAGCCTTGGGGCGTGTCTAATAGCATTGGAATTAGGGTTGGGCGCAGGGTCTTATTTATAGACCTCTTGTGATCCAACTCCTCTTCCTCTCAACCAATCACAACCCTTTGTGAAATCAGATCTAAATCTGATTGATTGGAATAGAGACCCCTGGATTCCTCCTTAGAGGGTGCCTAAGACCAGTCAAACTGGATTCTTAGTAGAACTCTGATTGGAATCCAAAAGGGAGGTGGAGTCCTTGTCCAACAAGGACTCCTAGGCGCCTCCAACTTGGGCTCACGCCACCCTTGGCGTGTGCCCTTCTCCTTGCCAGGTTCTGGCAGGGGGACAGGCCCCCACCAGCTCTCCAATAGGTGCATGACATGTGGTCAAAAGTCAAAGGGTGAATGGTCAACGTTTGACCAGTCAAAGGTAGACTTTTGACCAAAGTCAAAGAACAAGAAATGGTAGGTGACCAAAAATGGCAGGTAATGTCTTACAAAATAAGACAACCTATTCTGACTTGGACAACCTCCAGTCAGACCATATGAAGGCCTCTGATTGAGCACAAACTCCTTTGGCTCAGTCAGGACAACTTATTTATGATAGTAAAAGAAGAACGTTAGGTTCAATCGAGTGCTAGCACGATTTCCTTGAACCTAATTGAATCTCATTCAGATCAATTGAACTAGATCAGTTCAATTGATGATCACCAGATTCAAACCCTTGTTTGTGTGACCCAGTTAGGTTCAGTTCTGTATGGTAATGGGATATGTCATGATCTCTATCATAGACATCATCGAAACTCCTTTCGATGGATCAGAACTCTTCTGATTCGAACAGCTAGAATGATCGATCATCTAAATCATTCTAATTGCTCCCAAAATCCACCAGTGACACCTAGCAGTATATGGTGGCAACCCATCAGAGCTGAATGTGAACCTCTTGGTGCAGCTACCTGTGTGATTAAGTTCTTCTATCTTGAGCCCCGATCAGATTAGGGTTAAGGTGAACTCGTCAAACCCTAGTCTCTGTCATATGATGTAATCATTCGATTCGAGTTCAATGTGAAAATCTAAATAGAAACTCTTTCTATTATTTCACTCTGCCATGGCCATGGGCTTCTGGACTTGATTCTCATGATTATCATAGGGCTGCTCCTCTACCACCGAGGTAGATAGATTCCATCTTGATGCAATCCAGTTCCTACAATGAACATGCTCATAGCCAACATACACCTCAAGGGTTTCCATATGGCTAGGAGACCGAGTTAATGGTGTAGTCAAACTATAACACCCTCAAGGTGAACTGTCGATGCATCTTAGGTCAAAGAACCAAGACACACTACTGCAGCATCGAGTCAGTCATTGACGAGAAGGTAGACTTCCTAATGACTACTCGAGGTGGTCACGCTCAGTGCCCTCGTTCTCTAACGAGTACCTGTACTCTCGCTCCGGTGTCTCCACACCGTAGACTCAAGACTCATCTACTAAAGAGAAGCGATTCGTACACCAACCTTCCGGATCAATCACCATCCTCGTGATGATCCTATGGTCGGGAGCTGTTTATGAGTTAATAATGATTATTCATGTCTTAAATTTTCAACTCTTGAAAATATGAATTATCATTACCATTAACTCAAAGGATGTATCACAGACACTAAATACACATGTGTGATAGAAAATAACCCATTTTATTAATTATAGTCAAAATTACAATTTTGCCCCTAGAAGTGTATTACAAGTGTCAGCCAATTCTGGCTTCTAGGGCACATATATCTAACAATCTCCCACTTGTCCTAAAGCCAATTGGCTACAAGTCTAAGTCCCATCTTCTCAAGGTGGGCTTCGATCTTCTGCTGGCCCAACGGCTTTGTAAGTGGGTCTGCCATATTATCTGCGGAGTTGACTCTCTTGACCTCAACGTAACCTTTCTCAAGGTAATCGCGGATGAGATGATATCGCCGCTCAATGTGCTTGGACTTCTGGTGAGACCTCGGCTCCTTAGCAAGGGCTATGGCGCCATTGTTGTCACAGTAAAGAGGAATGACATCTGATGGCATTACTCCAATTTCTGCAGCAAACTTCTTGTACCAGAATGCTTCCTTTGCAGCCTCTGATGCAGCTATATATTCTGCTTCCATGGTGGAATCTACTATCACAGTTTGCTTGGAACTCTTCCAGCTGACAGCTCCACCATTGCACACAAACAGACTTCCAGATGTCGACTTTCGATCATCTATATCAGACATGAAGTCCGAGTCTGTGTATCCTTGAACTTGGAGTTCTCCGTTACCAAAGACCAACATCATATCCTTAGTTCTTCTCAAGTACTTAAGGATACATTTCACAGAAGTCCAGTGTTCTTCACCTGGATTTGACTGATATCTGCTTGTGACACTCACAGCATGGGCTATATCAGGTCGTGTACATAGCATGGCATACATGAGGCTCCCTAATGCAGAAGCATAAGGGATCTTGCTCATGCGTTCTATTTCCTCAGGTGTGCTGGGGCACATCTTCTTGGAAAGATGAATACCATGTCTGAAGGGTATTAATCCCCTCTTAGAGTTTTCCATACTAAACCTCTTTAGTGTTAGATATATGTGCCCTAGAAGCCAGAATTGGCTGACACTTGTAATACACTTCTAGGGGCAAAATTGTAATTTTGACTATAATTAATGAAATGGGTTATTTTCTATCACATATGTGTATTTAGTGTCTGTGATACATCCTTTGAGTTAATGGTAATGATAATTCATATTTTCAAGAGTTGAAAATTTAAGACATGAATAATCATTATTAACTCATAAACAGCTCCCGACCATAGGATCATCACGAGGATGGTGATTGATCCGGAAGGTTGGTGTACGATCGCTTCTCTTTAGTAGATGAGTCTTGAGTCTACGGTGTGGAGACACCGGAGCGAGAGTACAGGTACTCGTTAGAGAACGAGGGCACTGAGCGTGACCACCTCGAGTAGTCATTAGGAAGTCTACCTTCTCGTCAATGACTGACTCGATGCTGCAGTAGTGTGTCTGGTTCTTTGACCTGAGATGCATCGGCAGTTCACCTTGAGGGTGTTATAGTTTGACTACACCATTACTCGGTCTCCTAGCCATATGGAACCCTGAGGTGTATGTTGGCTATAGCATGTTCATTGTAGGAACTGGATTGCATCAAGATGGGATCTATCTACCTCGGTGGTAGAGGAGTAGCCCTATGATGATCATGAGAATCAAGTCCAGAAATCCATGGCCATGGTAGAGTGAAATAATAGAAAGAGTTTCTATTTAGATTTTCACATTGGACTCGAATCGAATGATTACATCATATGACAGAGACTAGGGTTTGACGAGTTCACCTTAACCCTAATCTGATCGGGGCTCAAGATAGAAGAACTGAATCACACAGGTAGCTGCACCAAGAGGTTCGCATTCAGCTCTGATGGGTTGCCACCATATACTGCTAGGTGTCACTGGTGGATTTTGGGAGCAATTAGAATGATTTAGATGATCGATCATTCTAGCTGTTCGAATCAGAAGAGTTCTGATCCATCGAAAGGAGTTTCGATGATGTCGATGATAGAGATCATGACATATCCCATTACCATACAGAACTGAACCTAACTGGGTCACACAAACAAGGGTTTGAATCTGGTGATCATCAATTGAACTGATCTAGTTCAATTGATCTGAATGAGATTCAATTAGGTTCAAGGAAATCGTGCTAGCACTCGATTGAACCTAACGTTCTTCTTTTACTATCATAAATAAGTTGTCCTGACTGAGCCAAAGGAGTTTGTGCTCAATCAGAGGCCTTCATATGGTCTGACTGGAGGTTGTCCAAGTCAGAATAGGTTGTCTTATTTGTAAGACATTACCTGCCATTTTTGGTCACCTGCCATTTCTTGTTCTTTGACTTTGGTCAAAAGTCTACCTTTGACTGGTAAAACGTTGACCATTGACCCTTTGACTTTTGACCACATGTCATGCACCTATTGGAGAGCTGGTGGGGGCCTGTCCCCCTGCCAGAACCTGGCAAGGAGAAGGGCGCACGCCAAGGGTGGCGTGAGCCCAAGTAGGAGGCGCCTAGGAGTCCTTGTTGGACAAGGACTCCACCTCCCTTTTGGATTCCAATCAGAGTTCTTACTAAGAATCCAGTTTGACTGGTCTTAGGCGCCCTCTAAGGAGGAATCCAGGGGTCTCTATTCCAACCAATCAGATTTAGATCTGATTTCACAAAGGGTTGTGATTGGTTGAGAGGAAGAGGAGTTGGATCACAAGAGGTCTATAAATAAGACCCTGCGCCCAACCCTAATCCTAAGTGAATCAATTGAGAAATTTCCCACGCCCCAAGGCTGCCTCTCCCCTCCTTCTCCATGCCATAGCTTCTTCTCCCCTTGCTCTCCACGTCCAAAAGGTGTTTTGGATTTAGGTTGGTGCGATTCAGATCAAGGAAAGGCGATCAAAAGCAAGAAGGCTGCGCTGCTGCAAAAGGACGACTGCAGATCTTCAAAAGAGTTTTGAAGATCCTCCAGATCAGATCCAGATCTGATTTTTGGAGGTGTGATAGAGAAGAAGAGGATCTCCAGATCCAACCCGAGTGGATACCGGTAGAGGCCAGGCGCTTGCGTGGCTAAGATCCAGAACCTTCCGCTGCAATCAGGATCATCTACAGGGTAATAGGATTACCCAAATCAGGTAAATTAAATTTGATTTAATTTATCTTATTTTATTTTATTTATTAAAATAATAAGAATCAGATCTGAAACATATCAAGATCTGATTGAGATCAAGAGAAAATTTTTGAAATATATCTCTTGATCTGATCAGATCTGGAACGAACCTGGACCGGGAAATCAGGATTTCCCTTCAACTGGTATCAGAGCCATGGTTCTAAATTATTTAGATCTGATTTTAATTTTATTTTAATTAGAAAATAAAGTGATTTCAGATGTCACATGAGATGTGATCAGATCTGAAATCAGAAAAAATTAAAATTAAATGATTTGGATCTAAGAACATGAAGATATGCATGACTAGTTCTAGAATAGAATAGTTCTATAGAATAGTTTTGCATGTCTTTGATTTAATCTGATTAAATCATATTTTAGATCTTCTTATTTACTATTTTCTGATATTATAAGTGTTATAATAACATCTGATAAATAGCAAATAAAAATTATTTAATTTTAAATATCATATGAGATATGATTGATGCATGTCTAGACTAGTTGTAGAATAGTTCTACATAATTGTCTAGATTAGAATTTATTTTGATTAGATCAATTTAAATCTAATTTTTTAGATTATTATGAGATAATTTAGATCTGAAAACATGCATGATTTGATACATGAGATGTATGCAAAATATGCCTTGATTAGATCTAAATTTGTATATGAGATATATGATATAGATCTATAACTGTTTTGTAGATTTACATGTTCCTGATTAAGGCGTTCCTCTTGGCCGTCCGGTCATAAGAACGAAGAAGGGTTTAAAGGCCCTCTCTTCCCATTCGATGGGGTGTTCTTATGATGTGTAGGGGTGCTGCGTGTTCGTCCTTAATCAGAAACCCAAAACTTACTTTCTGCAAAACCCTAGATCCTGAAACCCTAGGATTTATTGTGCATATTTTGTTTATGAACCCAACTTAATTAAGAATTAAGTTTATGGAATATTAATTAGGTCTAAAATTGAGAATTTCAGATCTAAGACATATTCATAATACTGGGTTCGGGCTTGGGTAGCTCAATTAGGTCTAAGCGGTTGATCAAACCGAATCAAGAGTTGGTTAGATGGGATCAACAATGCTTAAATTGACCAGCCTAATAGGATTAAGTCTGGGTCAAGATCGAGTCACGATCAAGCAAGACCTAATTAGGCTCAGAGGTTAGAGTCTGGATTGTAGGCTAACCCAATTGGTTCTGACTCAATAATTTGGTGTCTAAGGTAAGTTTGGCACAGACGACCGACTGGTTTTTAATTGGAAGCTACTCGACCTGAATGCGTTCTTGTGCGAGTTAACGGCATATTCCTTCCACCGGTCTCACTTACCTGGCCATATCTGTTGACACAGTTCTGATCTGAGGTGGTCAATAATCCGAGCTGACCCATGCCACTAGGTTAGTCATAATTGTTATGACTAAGCCAAGTCTAGTTTAATGAGACCTGAATCAATTCTCCCTAAGAAAAGATTAAGTCCTGAGGTCTTCCACCATTGTAGATGTGCGGGCCCTTCCCGGGGTTGATTGTTCTCGGCTGGATACAGTGGCTCAGTTGCACCGGGAAGACGCAACCATGTCTATTAGGCATTGGATGCTATGGGCTGGAGGATGAGTTGGGCTCAATATTTCGGATACGGTGAGAGACCTCAATTAGGAACCCAGTCTATGCAAATGGTGGGTCTGACTTAACTAAGGAGTGGATCAATATTTCCGGATACGGTGAGATTCATGAATTAGAGACCAAGTTTGGGTGCACCATGATTAGAGAATCATTGAACAAGAGTTGTTCACTCATTGGCTAACCCATCACCAATAACTGTTAGGTGAGGTGATGAGTCAGTTGGTGAGACCGCACCACCCACTAGAAATCATTCAATCGTGGAGATTTTCGCATCTCTACAGAGGGAGTGTAGGGATCCGAGAAAATAGTGGGAGCTAATTTGTTTAAAAATAAAATCCCTAAACAAATTGGTCAAGTCAAAATTACAGTATCTAACTAGAATCTTTGACTCTCTACAGGAAAATGTCTGCGTCCAACCCATTGGCACGTATCCTAGACACACATAGACTGACTGGACCCAATTATAAAGATTGGCTCAGGAACTACAAAATTGTTTTGGGTTCCGAGAAGTTAACCATGTTTTGGACCAGGACCCTCCCACATTACCAGCCCGTCCATCTGTTGAACAGAGAGCGTCTCTGGAAAAATGGATTGACGAAGATAATAAGGCCAGATATTACATGTTGGGCTCGATGTCTGATGAGCTCCAGCGCCAACATGAGGATATCGGGACTGCTCGCCAAATGTTGGCTCACCTGCAGGAGATGTTTGGTGAACAGAGTCACGCAGCCAAATATCAAGTCACAAAATGCGCGGTCGATCTAGCGCAAAAACCATTAATGGGTTTTCTAATTTGTTTTTTCTACTTCATGTCTGAACTTCTTTGAACTTTCCAAAGGCTTCAGATTATGTGTCTCACTAAGTAACACATACCCAATTCACCTTGAGACAGATGTTCATCGATTAAAAGCGTTAATGCAAGGTAGGACAAAAATTGCTCTTCTAGCCGGCAATCGAATGGGCCGCACACATCTAGCTATAACTAGCACGGCCAAGGAGATCGGTGGCCCTTCTCCCATGTCCAGAACAAAAAGGGAGTTTAGTACATTTTGCCTGAACGGAACAAGTTAAACCAAGTTGGATTGACTCAAAGTCAATGGACTCAAGTTCCAGCCGATTTTTCTCCTATTGTTTACACCTGCCTATTGCTTCTGCTATATGTTACACAATCTCAGGTTATGCCACTTGTTATCTGTCGTCTTTGACATCGCCTTAGGGTCATTTGGCATAATCCGTATTTGCGTGGCGACTACGTTCTAAACTTAGGCTACGATTCAATATGCAACCTGATATAACGACCATTAACAAGGAGAAACCATTTGCAATTTGTATTCTCACGTCTCAAGAATGATTACAACCTGGTCCTTAAAGAAGGTCTGATCACATTTAACCTTCCTTGTGCTAAGCATGAACACAAAACATAAAATTCCTGCTAGCTAGCTAGGCACATATACAGTCTTTTAAAGCTAAGTATAACCGAATGTGATGTGATACGCAGGAGTGGTATGTTCCCACGGTACTGCAGCAAACTCTTGCTCCATTACAGACGCTGTGATAGGATCATGTCTCCATCCTCAGCACCTCCTGCTATCCTCAAGCACTCTAGACATAGAAGTGCACAGATGAGCAGCTAGAAGACAGAGTCAAGCACCCACTGTATGCTAGAAAGAAACGTTAAGGTTAGACTCAAATACGAGCATACCTCCAGAAGGACCTTGCTAGCTTGTTCTTTGAGGGTGGCAGGTAGTAGGGCTCGTTCCGCTTCAGATGCATCGTCGCTGTGTCGCAATGGAAACACTTTTCCTTTATGCCATCGACCTTTTCCTTCGGTTCTGCCTCTCTTCTGCTGTGATCCTTCCACCTTTTGCTTTTTCCACAGACTTTCTTTTTCTTTCTATGAAGACTTTCTTTGGAGTAAGTCGCTTCCATAGCAAGAAACTGAGCCTGTTTAGATCTTTCATAGAAAGTCAAGCACGGTACACCAGCAATATTTCATCAAAGCTCGGCCAAGGCAACTTCTGAGTTTATGCATGTGGTAATTCATGATGAATTGCCCATATTGGCATCTCAGTCCAAAGGACTTGCAGAATATATCGTTCTGCAGATCCCAAGCTCCACAGTTCACACCGAGCTTCTCAAGCCTCTTCCTGGTCCTGATTCATGTCAGACAGTGATCTTTGGACTGATGACCCATCACGCATCT
>QRFJ01007434.1:0-32624 GCA_006176705.1 Cocos nucifera
TGGAGCTTGTCCAGGTCAGAAAAGGATTGTCTTAATTTATGAGATAAATTTGAGACAACATCTGCCATTTTCCATCACCTGCTAATTCTTGTTTTTCGACTTTGGTCAAATGTTGACCTTTGACCCTTGGACATCTACCCATGTGTCATGCGCCCATAGGAGAGACTTTTTGACCAAGTCTACCTGCCATTTGGCAGGCAGATGGAGGGTGCACGCCTAGGATAGGCGTGCGCCCTATGTGGATAAACACTGGAGTCCCTTGTACGGACATGGGACTCCACCTCCCTTCTTGGATTCCAAACTAGAGTGACCCTTACATATAGATCCAGTTTGACCAATCTTAGGTGTCATCTAAGGATGAATCTGTGGGGCTCTCATTTGATTGGATCAGATGTCATTCCATCAATCAAATTTAGATCTGATTGCACGAAGCAACACGATTGGTTAGGATAATGCAGTACTGCATGGCGCAGCTTAGGGTCTATAAATAAACCCTGTCTACGCCCAACTTTTTAAGAAGTCTCTAGAATAGAGATTTCCCACGCCCCAAGGCTGCCTCTCCCCTCTTCCTCCATGCCTAAATCTTCTGATCATCTCTCTTCTCTCCACGTCCCAAGGAAGTTTTGGCCTTCAGTTTGGTGCGATCCAGAGTCAAAGAGAAAGGCTGATCGAGAAAGGAATAAGGCAGCACTGCTGCAAGAGACGACTGCTGATCTTCAAAACGGAGTTTTGAAGATCCTCCAAATCAGATCCAGATCTGATTTTTGGAGGCGTGAAAAGAGAAGAAGAAGATCTCCAGATCTAGCCTGAGTGGATATCGGTAGAGGCCAGGCGCTTGCATGGCTAGATCCAGAACCTTCCAGATGCAATCAGCAGGAATCATCAACAGGGTAATCGGATTACCCAATATCAAGGTAAAACTAATTTAGATTTAATTTAATTTAATTTTCTTGTTTATCAGATCATAAAATCAGATTTGAAAAATGTCAGATCTGATTTGGATCTAAGAGAATTTTTGAAATACGTCTTTTGATCCAATCAGATTTGAACGAACATAATCCAGAAAATCAGAATTTCTCCTTCAACTGGTATCAGAGCCAGGTTGCATTAAAATTTATTTAGATCTGATTTAATATGATAAATTAGTAATTTCAGATATCATATGAGATGTGATTTGAAATCAGAAAATTAGAAAATTAAAATTAATTAATCTATATCTAATATGTATGAGATACATAACTAGACTAGAAATAGAATTATTCTATATGTAGTCCAGTATAATCATAATTTTTATTTGATTAAATATGATTTTGAGATTTATTTATTTACTGTTTTCTAATGTTATAAATATTATAATTAGATCTGAAAATAAAAAATAAATTAAATTTAATTTGTTCATATGAGATATGATAGTTGCATATTTAGACTAGTAGAATAGTCCTACAAAAGGGTCTAGATTAAATTTTATTTGATGTGATCAAATTTAAATTTAATTTTTCAGATGATTATGAGATAATTTAGATCTGAAAAATATACATGATATGATGTATATAAAACATGTTTTAATTAGATCAATTTTTTTATATGAGATATATGCTTAGATCTAATTAGTTTTGTAGATTAGTTGTATTTCTGAGTAAGGCGTTCCCCTTAGCCGTCCGGTCATAAGAATAAAGTAGGGTTTAAAGATCCCCTCCTTCCATTTGATGGGATGTTCTTATGATGTGTAGGAGTGCTGCGCGTTCGTCCTTAATCAGAAATTGAAAACTTACTTTCTGCAAAACCCTAGATCCTGAAATCCTAGGATCTTATTTACATGTTTTATTTATGAACCCTAAATTAAGAATTAAGATTATGAAACATATTAGGTCTAAAATTGAGAATTTTCAGGCATGTTCATAAAATTGGGTTCGGACTTGGGTAGCTCAATTAGGTCTAGCAGTTGATTAAATCAAATCAAGAGTTGGATAGATGGGATCAACAGTGCTTAAATTGACCAGCCTAATAGGATTAAGTCTGGGTCAAGATCAAGTCACGTGAGTGATCGATCAAGTTAAGACCTAATTAGGCTCAGTGGTTAGAGTCTGGATTGTAGGCTAATCCGATTGGTTCTGGCTCAATAATTTGGTGTCTAAGGTAAGTTTGGCAGATACGACCGACTGATTTTTAATTGGAAGCTACTCGACTCAAATGCGTTCTTATCGAGTTAATGGCATATCCCTTCCACCGGTCTCACTTACCTGGCCATGTTTGTTGACTCAGTTCTGATCTGAGGTGGTCAATAATCCGAGCTAACCCATGCCACTAGGTTAGTCATAATGGTTATGACTAGTCAAGTCTAGTTTAATGAGACCTAAATCAAATCTTCCTAAGAAAAGATTAAGTCTAAGGTCTTCCACCATTGTAGATGTGCGGGCCCTTTCCGGGGTTGATTGTTCTCGACTGGATACAGTGGCTCAGTTGCACCGGGAAGACGCAACCATGTCTATTAGGCATTGGATGCTATGGGCTGGAGGATGAGTTGGGCTCAATATTTTGGATACGGTGAGAGACTCAATTAGGAACCCAATCTATGCAAATGGTGGGTCTGACTTAACTAAGGAGTGGATCAATATTCTGGATACGGTGAGATTCATGAATTAGAGACCAAGTTTGGGTGCACCATGATTAGAGAATCATTGAACAAGAGTTGTTCACTCATTGGCTAACCCATCACCAATAACTGTTAGGTGAGGTGATGAGTCAGTTGGTGAGACCGCACCACCCACTAGAAATCATTAATCGTGGAGATTTTTCGCATCTCTACAGAGGGAGTGTAGGGATCCGAGAAAATAGTGGGAGCTAATTTGTTTAAAAATAAAATTCCTAAACAAATTGGTTCAAGTCTTAATTACAATATCTAACTAGAAACTTTGACTCTCTATAGAAAAATGTCTGCATCCAACCCACTAGCACGAATCCTGGACACCCATAAACTGACCGGACCAAATTATAAGGATTGGCTCCGAAACTTCAAAATCATTTTGGGTTCCAAGAAGTTAACTCATGTACTAGACTAGGACCCTCCCTATCTTACCAGCTCGTCCATCCGCTGAAGCAGAGAGCGTCTCTGGATAAGTGGACAGACGATGATAACAAGGTCAGATACTACATATTGGGCTCAATGTCTAATGAATTTCAGCATCAATATGAAGATATCAGGACTGCTCGCCAAATGTTGGCTCACCTATGGGAGATGTTTGGTGAACAGAGTCGCGCAGCCAAGTATCAAGTCACTAAATGACTGTTCAAGGCTAAGATGCGTGATGAGCAGTCAGTTCAAGATCATTGTCTGATGATGATCAAGAACTTGGAAGAGCTTGAGAAGCTCGGAGTGAGGTTGGACTTGGATCTGTAGAATGATATAATTTTACAATCTTTGACTGATGCGTATAGGCAGTTCATCATGAACTATCATATGTATAAACTTCAAAGCTCCTTGGCCGAACTTATGAATATGCTGGTTACCACTGAGCTTTCCATGAAAGGGTTCTAAAGGCTCAATACTTGCTATGGAATGGATTTCTTCCAAGAGAAAGTCTTTTGGAAAGAAGAAGTCTGTGAAAAAGCAGGTGGAAGGAGGAAAGAAGAAAATGACAGAACTGAAGAAGAAGGTCGCTGACAAAGGAAAGTGTTTCCATTGCAACAATGACGGCCACTGGAAGCGGAACTGCTATACTTGGCCATCCTAAAGGAGGCAGGTCATTCTGGAGGTATGCTCGTTATTGAGTCTAACCTTATGGTTTCTTCTGCATCCAGTTGGCTTGACTCTGGTTTCTAGTGCTCACTTGTGCACTTCTATGCAGGATCTTGAGGATAGCAGGAGGCTGAGGGATGGTGAGATGATCCTGCACGTCAGAAATGGAGCAAGAGTTGCTGCCATGGCCGTGGGAACATACCCTCTTCGACTACCATCTGGTTTAGACTTAGTATTAAAAGACTGTTATTATGTGCCTGCAGCAAAGCAGGAATTTGATTTCTGTTTCTTGCCTTGCATTAGAAGGCTATGTAATTAGTTTTCTTAAGGACCATTGTAACATTCTTTATGAAAGAAATAAAATTGCAAGTGGTTTCCTTATTAACGGTCTTTATCAGTTACATATTGATGTACCTATTTTAACTATCGAGCAAAATGTGAATGCCATAAAATCAAAATGACCTAGGGATAGTCCAAACGATAGATATCTATGGCACCTGAGATTAGGTCATATAGCAGAAGATAGGATTAACAAATTGGAGAAAAATGGGCTATTGAGTCCATTGACTTTCTGAGTCATATCCAATTTGTGAATCTTGTCTTCAATGGCAAAATGACTAAAGCTCCCTTTTGTTAGGACATGGGGAAAGGGCCACAGATCTCCTTGCCCTAGTACATACTGATGTGTGCGGCCCATTTGATGTGCCGGCTAGAGGCAATTTTGTCTACTTCATTACCTTTACCGATGATTTGTCTAGGTATGGGTATGTGTATCTTATGAGACATAAGTCTGAAGCTTTTGAAAAGTTCAAAGAATTCAGACATGAAGTAGAAAAACAAACTGAAAAACCCATTAAGGTTCTTCGATCAGATCGAGGAGGTGAATACCTTAGTCGGGAATTCCTAGACTATCTCAAGGAAAATGGCATAGTCTCTCAATGGACTCCACCAGGAACACCTCAACTCAACGGGGTTTCAGAATGGAGAAATCGGACCCTATTGGATATGGTTCGATCCATGATGAGCTTCACAGACCTTCCCTGATTTTCTTTGGGGACACTTCATTGTTAACTTCAATATATTTACTGAATAGGGTTTCCTCTAAAACCGTTCCTACCACACCGTATGAGATATGGCATGGTAAGAAACCAAGTCTGAGTCATCTCAGAATTTGGGGTTGTCCGGCTCATGTCAAAAGACAACAAGCGGACAAGTTAGAGTTTAGGTCCTTTAGAGCTCGATTCATAGGATATCCTAAAGAGTCATTAGGATATTATTTCTACATTCCAGAAGACCACAATGTGATTGTGAGACATGCCATTTTTCTTGAAAAATAGTTTATTCAAGATAGCGGCATTGGAAAGTAGATTCAAGCTTCGATGAGAAAGTCTCACAAGAGCAACGAGCTAAGGACCAAATGGAACCAAATCAGGTTGAGCCAATAAGAACACTACCTCCTCCACCTCGTAGATCGAAAAGAGTTTTCCATCCCCCTGAAAGGTACTTAGGTATTATTTCAGAGGAAGTAGAGAAAATGTTCCTCGTAGGTAATGGGGTTCATGGTGATGATCCCAAAACCTACAACGAGGCGATATCAGATATCGACTCCGAGAAATGGTTAGAGGCAATGAAGTCAGAAATTGACTCGATGCACTCAAACCAAGTCTGGACCTTGGTAGATCCACCAGAAGGTATAGTACCTATTGGGATGTAAATGGATCTTACAAGAGAAAGATTGGTGCAGATGGAAAATGTGGAGACATTCAAGGCTAGATTAGTGGCAAAAGGTTATAGTCAAGCGCGAAGGCATTGACTATCAGGATACCTTTTCGTCAGTAGCTATGCTAAAATCCATTCGCACATTGCTTGCTGTTGCAGCCTATTTCGATTATGAAATATGGCAAATGGACGTGAAAACGGCATTCTTAAATGGATATCTTGAGGAAGATATCTATATGGAACAGCCGCTAGGTTTCACATCCAGTGATGACTGATCACAAGGTTTGCAAGCTGCAAAGGTCCATATATGGACTTAAGCAAGCATCTCGGAGCTGGAACACTCGTTTTAATGATGTGATCAAAATTGTTTGGTTTCATCAAAAACGAGGAGGAACCATGTGTCTTCAAAAAGGTCAGTGGGAGCGCTGTTGTCTTCCTCGTATTGTACGTGGATGACATCCTCCTTATTGGGAATGATATTCCCATGTTGACCACAGTCAAAATGTGGTTATCTAAAGAATTCTCCATGAAAGACCTAAGAGAAGCATCCTTTATTCTAGGAATTAAGGTCTATAGAGATAGACCAAATAGGATGCTAGGACTTTCACAGAAGATGTACATAGAGGAAGTACTAAAGAGGTTTAGTATGGAAAACTCTAAGAGGGGTTTAGTACCCTTCAGGCATGGCATTCATCTTTCCAAGAAGATGTGCCCTAGCACACCTGAGGAAATAGAACGCATGAGCAAGATCCCTTATGCTTCAGCAATAGGGAGCCTCATGTATGCCATGTTATGTACATGACCTAATATAGCCCATGCTGTGAGTGTCACGAGCAGATATCAGTCGAATCTAGGTGAAGAACACTGAACTTCTGCGAAATGTATCCTTAAGCACTTGAGAAAAACTAAGGATATGTTGTTGGTTTTTGGTAATAGAGAACTCCAAGTCCAAGGGTACATAGACTCGGACTTTATGTCCGATGTAGATGATCGAAAGTCGACATCTAGAAGTCTGTGTGCAATAGAGATGTCAGTTGGAAAAGTTCCAAGCAGACAGTGATAGCAGATTCTACTATGAAAGTAGAATACATCGTTGCATCAGAAACTGCAAAAGAGGCATTCTAGTACAAAAAGTTTGCTGCAGAGATCGGAGTGATGCCATTAGATGCCATTAGATCGCATGCCTAGTTTGTTCCCTAAAGATCAAGTGTGACATATCTTACTAAGTCTTATATTGCGATGACCCATTTGTTGTATGGCCCTTTATTTTTCTATGATAATGTAAAGTAACTATTTGGAAACACCTTTCAGGTATTTTGCCACCCTGTTCCTTTTCCACTTAGACACCATCCTTTGTGTGGTGTTTGATTGGATGTCGCTATTAGATATACTATATTTCTTAATGATTCCTTATTTCCATCAACCACATCCATAGTGCTTCTTTACTTTTCTAAGAGCTCTGCTTCCTTAAACCCTCAGCTCTCCTATTCAAGTAACTGAGGCTATACTTTCGATGCCACCCAAAGTTTGCTGTCTTGGTATCGGGCCCCATACTGGTGCCACCTTGTTACTATGTTGGTATGTTTGGTATGGGCCAGTGCAGCATACCAAGTGCCCCCCATACCAAGTGCCCCCCATACCGCATGCCAATTTGGTACCAGTATGGTACAGTATATGCCATGTATCGTCCAGTTCAGTACAGTATGACATACTGTGCTGCCACCATTTTGTAGGTTGGTTTGATTCAATAACTTCTTAGTACAATTAGTGCTTTTCTTCACTACTGCCTTATACTGTGATGTTAAAAGTCATCTAGTTGGCAATTAGATTCGTCTTCTTGAGATAGGCAAGCATCTCCATCCACGTCTTCATTGCTTTATCTTGCATTTGACCTCCTGCACAAATGCATACTTCATTGCTTTGCCTTCTTACATGTGTATAGTGATGGTTTTATTATATACTTATGCAATCTGGTAAAACTACCAGTATAATGATCATATCATTGTGTACAACTTCTCTTCTATCCTTTAATTCAACAGTTAATATGCATTTCCTCAAGACTTGGCTTCGAAGAGCATGTCCTTCACAAGTCTTTAGTTTTCAATAATTGCATGTTACATTATTGTAGCTAGCACAAATGCATAACATGTCAAGGTGTCTTAGCTTTACTGTCAGACGCTCAAGCCTTATGGATACCATTAGTCGAATTAATTTTTATGGAGTTAAATTTTCATTATTTGTTATTTTGGTTTAATATCTTATTGGTTTTTCTAGTTCCATACCTTTAACCTTTTGGAGTTTTCTTATATGTATCAATAATACATGTAATCCTGTATACAAGTACAGATAGTATATTGTCTTTGTTGTTTCTTATGTTGTCCTTTGTTTACAACCTTAGATACATTAAATTTCAATAAATTCCATGACTCTTTCTCATAGCTGGCATTATCTAGGCACACTAACATTTGTTCCTCTTTTACTTTTTACCCTGCCATCTTTTTTATGATGTATTAGGAATTGCTGCATATTCTTAAAAAAGTTAACAAATGTTGCTAGTACTTGTGTGACACCTGACACCTATATAACTGTCCTGATCTGTTGTTCTTGTTAAATTGCATATATGTTAAACACTTGTGCCTTTATGTTTTGCAAGTTTAACATGAATCTCTTGACATTGACGTCTACTTTGAAGTTTGAACATAACAGCTTTTTGGTTTTCAAGATCCTGCTTGAGGATTCTTGAGCAAGTTGAATTATAACCATTTTAAAACTTCAAAAACTAAATTTCAATATGATTTCAGTTGTTATTTCTCTTATTGATTTATTTTCTGTGTAAATTTATTCACATGCACAAAAAAAAAAAAAAGTACACAGATGTTCCTTTTTTGAAAGAAAAAGATGCTAGGCCACCTGTAATTTCTTCAGAGGTAAGAGAGAATTACAGAGAAGGGAAAGAGGAGAGATTAGACAGAGTCCAATCAGGAAAAAAAAAAGGGAAAAATATATCAATTGTTTATCTGCCTGATGTTGTTCCAAGATACACAGATGTTCAAGGTAGAAAGATGTAGAAAAATGCTTTGAGATTTTGTTCCCCTGATTGAGGAAAAAATCTCTGTTGTACATTTCCTATTTCCTTCCATTCTCCTAAAATGAAAATCCAAAATGGTCATCATGACAGAGGATGATTGTGTTTTTTGATGCACATCTAGATGTTTTTTGATGTGCATCCATACCTTCTGAATTAGATCTTTTAGGCAATGTGAGCATAATGTAGCAAGATCCTGGTAGCTTTAGATACGAGACCATTTCTTTTTCTCTGGTATTGGTTTATTGTTTTCCACTGTCCTGCCCATGTGTCAAAATTGTAGAAGTAACTCAGCCTAATAGCGTAGCAAATAAAAATTATTGTGAATGGGTACACCAAGGATTGTAGGGTCTGATACTTGAGATCTCTACCTGTCATCATCATCTTATACTTGAGATCTCTATGTTGTCATCCTCAGAGCATATTATGTATGTAGTCTGCAAGCTTTAGAATTGAATGTTGATATTTTTTGAGCAATTTAGTTTCTAACCTCAAAAGATTTTTTGTTTTCAATTATTATATCGGATTGCAAGGTATGCATTCTGTGACAATCATGTTGTAGATCTATGATAAAGATGTAACTTTCATATTCCTGTATATTGACTTTTTCTTAGAAATTCTATTTCCATATTTCTGTTATCAACGGTTAAACTTCTATTCAGCAATTTTGCTGCAAACATTGAAGGCATCTGAGGTCTAAACACTATAAATATAAACAAACCTTAATGTTCAACAATAATTTCTATTTCAAACCTGAGCCCGTGAAATAAAAAGTTTTTGGTTCAGTCTTGTCTCCGTGTATCTAAGCTTTTCATATCATCTACTTTTTGGCCCATTTACCTGTTTTCCTTATTTGAACCCTGCCTAAGCCCATGCTGTTTGTCTGTTAACCATTTCACCATTTTCCGCTGCTACTTGTCTTAGAGCCAGTCTGATTCATATGCATCTGTATGTATATTCTTTCTGATCTGTCCATTATCCATGTCAGCATCCTCTGCTGGGTAACTCTTTGCTCAATTCATTTCATTGCCCAACCTCTTTGATTCCAAAAAACATATAAAATGTGCTGCATGTCATTCACGCTCGTATTGACTCTTTGCTATCTAGATGAAACGCCACCTGAGTTTCTGATAAGGGATTCAACTTCAGAGTGACTAATTTATTTTATTCAATGTTTATGGTTATTGATTATTATGACTACACCAGTACGATCCTGCTAGTGAGTATGAAAGTGATCTCTGTATGAAAATCCAGTGATGTGATGCATGATGGATGTATCCTTCATTCTGCAGCCGTATCTTCACGAATCTCGTCACCTTCATGCAATGAGGAGGGCAAGAGGTTGTGGAGGTCGTTTTCTCAACACAAAGAAAGCTGAAGCTAATGCTGCTATTGCTAACCCTGAGAATGGGGGGAATACAGGTGCATCAATTCCAACGCAGTCAGCTATCTCCTCCGCTTCCCAAGTTCTGCCCTCAGATTGTCCAGGAAGCAATATGAATGAAATAAAAAGGCCAGTAGTGCAAGATATGTGCGTAGCGCAGGCGTATGCTAATGGTAATGATGGCTACCAACAGCAGTCTGGCTTCCAATTGTCATCTTTTCACTCCAAATCAGGTGAGAGGGTGGAGGAAGGGGACTGCTTGGGACAGCAGCGTGGTGGCATCCTTGTGAATCGGCCACCAAACAGAGCTGTAGCCATCCAGTGATTATCCCTCGCGAGCATGGCTAGTGTTTCCAGCATTTCCCAGTCAAGTCCGATATACATGTCACTTTCTAGTTTAATTTGCTCACAGCTTATGTTGGTGGTACTTCTAAGAGGGACTCCTCTGCTTGTTCCACTGCTTGATTTAGGTGAAGGCAATTGGGCAAGCTGGAGGCATGGGGCCAGTTCAAGAGGGATGTCATTGGTAGGTCTGATGTTTAAAGGCAATTCATTCTTGGCTTTATCTTTCCATTTGCTTTTCTTTCTTTATTTTCTTTTCGTGTTGTGGGAGGAAGCAAGCAAAAGGAGAACAGCTGTGTAGGTCGGTCTAGTGTAATAGTTGGTCTTATTCTTCTCTTTGTTTTAGTGTCTTCTCATATGTGTTAAAATACTTGTACCATGGAAAGGGATGGCAGAATGAAGTAATCTAGTAGTAACTGTAACAGCCGAACATGCCCTTGTTTAACTTTATTGGTTTGAAGATTACAGCAGTCTGAATCAATGGTAAGGCCTGCTTTCATGGAAACATCTCTATATTTACTCGTGTCTGTTATGAGATGGAGTCTCCAGTGATCTTGGATATCGTGTGCATATGCCGTCATACGCAATGCGTCGGCATTTTTGGTTGACAGCAAGTTCGGCTCGTGTATTCTGTGCTGGCGTTTTGGAGGTTGATGGTTGCAAGCCTAGTTCTGCTTGTGTATTCTGAGTTGCTGGCCTATTATTGCGGCATCCTGCCAGCCGTGTTAAGCAAGGTTACATCTAAACCTTATGGCTGGGGTAAGGGGACTAGGAATCTGCTAAGCATGAAATGTGCAAGAGATCGGGAGCCTCTTGTCTGATTAGCGTTCCTCAACTTTGGACTTTATTATTCTTATTTCTGAACTATTTTTAGGTTCTTCCTTCCTCCAATAACATACTATTGCCATGAACTGGGTTTGGTACAACTTTGCTCAACTAGATGTTATGGGTTCAAAAAGTTTTGAATGGTGCGTCTCTACGTACTATTTTTTTTTTTTTTTCCTGTCTCTCAGAACATACTCACTGTTGGTATGTAATCCTTTTTCTAGCTCCCTGCAAAACCTGTCCCAAATATTTAGAGCAGGATTTAATCGGTGGTAGGTTTCTTTTATCGAGAAAAAAAATCAGTGGTAGGTTTCTACAAGCTGGGTACTTCTGCTGTCTGCACTTAGGACTAATGCGTCTAGAGGTTGATTCAGACATCTAAGTTTGATGACATACCGAACCAACTAAAATTCGTGTACCTGTTGGCCAGCGGCACCAATCCATCTCTTTAGGAGAAAATCCTGTAGCTAGTCCAAGGCTAGATAGGTGGAAATAGGCCACCGTTTGGTGCAATGGCAGAAGGCTGGGACTGGCCTTGTGGTAGAGTTTGTGTGAAAAAAAACCGTCCAGGGTCAAAGATTAGGTTTGTCCCACATCTTAGCGTTGTTCGGTTGATGCATCTAATTAGAAAGAAATTAGGGTTAAAGATTTCGACGAGGACTTTGGTCTGGTGGCTATCTGTGGAGCTATTCAAGCACCCACAGAAGCTTTTGAAAAATTTTTAGTTGAAGTCTGTAAGCCTTCAAGTCCAATCATATAGCAGGATTTGAGATATCATGTGAAAGAAAGCACAAATAAATTCCCCACCAATTTCACTAGGAACCTAATCACTGGATTTAGTAAAATATAGTAATCATTTATTTTACAGCAACACAACTAGAAGATTCATTTTATATCTCTGCCTTTTTTTACAGCAACACAACTAGAAGATTCATTTTATATCTCTGCCTCGCTTTAGGTTCTTATATGACTTCATTCATTATGTTGATTAATTTACCGCTACTGTGGCTCCTCATGGGGGTGATCAAATTGTGTTTCCACATCAACGACCATATATGCATCTCCGTTTCAGCGTATATCACCTTGGACGCCGACCCAGTTACTTTTCCAGCTTTGCCATTGACATGACCCATGCCCTAAAAAGCTAGGCACCATTAAATTTCTTTTTTTCTTTAAGGCCAAATAACATTTTCCATTGACAATAAAATTGTTAAATAGTAACTCTTCGGGTATCACCATTTTACTAATCTTAACATCTTACCATATTCGTTTCATGTGTTATCTATGATATTTTACCGAAGTTCCAGAAATTCTTCACCCCTATATAATTTATTGGTCTATTATTTTATTTTATTATATATATATATATATATATATATAGAGAGAGAGAGAGAGAGAGAGAGAGAGAGATTTCTTCTAAAGTTGACATATCATGCTTCTGAACTGGGGACTCCCTAAGTTCTTCAAACTTGGCCGTTGATACATTGAAAAAAATAATAAATAAAACAAGAAAATGTGATGCAGATTAATTGCTTAAGAAGATTCATCACCAAATGAAACAATTCAATTGTCAAGATCGAGATAGCATCACAAAGAACAAAGCACCAAGTGGTTAGCATAAAGTATTAAAAGAAATTTTAATGCATCAAGAACAGACTAATGCATTTTATTGCCTCCTATCTCCTAGTGAAAAGTATAATAAATTTAGTTCTGAGCTACAAAGTAAGAATGGAAAATAATGTCTCCAGTAAAGTTTTTGCTGCAACAAGAGTACAAATCACATTGTGCCTATTTTGCATGCAATTTGAACTCGACAACCACATTCCTCTACATCTAAGTGTAGATTTTTGTAACTTTAGGTCAAGTTGATCCAAAAGTGAGATATCCAGTACCGGGGCATACAACTTGATTAGGTTTATCGTTTCTGTAGGTTGCTAAAGTTGTTCGATCCAATTTAGACTATCAATTAATGAATCAATAGCATACATTTTCAGTCCTCTCATCCGGCCAGGAGCACCTCCTTTAAGCAACGATGCATCGAGCAAGAACCTATCCAATTCAAAATACAGGAAAAAAGAGTCAGCCTCCTTCAACAGGAATTCAATACTAAAAGCTCAGAATTGAACAGTTTACAAGGTAGGGGTTGCTGCTCCCAGCTCATTACTTCCACCATGTATCAGAATTTTTTGATCTTTTTTAGATATGGAGTGACATAAAGGGATCTTGTAATTCTTCGTAGCTGTGTAATACAAAACCTATTAGTAATTGTAATTTCGAAGAGCAAAATATAATGAAAAATTGCACAAGATTGTACATACATGGTTGATAGGAAGCATCAGCAGTCTCATCCAAACCAAGTGTTTGCTACAAGAAAATATAATTCGATTAGACAAATAGATGGAAGTTGGCTCAATATTAAAAGCAAAAGAATTCCGGGTTGCAGATAAGTGAAAAGTAGTTATATAAAATTGAAGGGGCAAAGAGGACCTTAAGATTCTTATAGCATGTTTCAAGATCATCATTCACTAAGATATGATCAAAAAGACCAGGAGATTTTCCTTGATCAAGCTCTGCCTTCGCATTTCTCAGCCTCTTCTGTACCTGTTCCTCAGTCTCAGTTCCTCTATGTTAACAAGATAAGAGCATTAGATAGACTGATTCCTTGGGTTAATAATTAGAATTTTTTGGTAGTTGCAAAGAACAAAATCTGAATCTCAATGACTTTTAAAGTTTTTAATATACCGTTCACGAAGACGCTTCTCGAGCTCTTCAAATGATGGGGGGCAGATAAAGATGAATATTGCATCCAGAGGACTAGCCCTCACTAATCGAGCACCTTGAACATCGATGTCAAGAATGCATCTCTGCAATCAAAAAGGCCCCAAGATCAATGAGAAGTATATCCAATATGCAAGGATTAGAAGGCCCAAAATCAAATGAGAAGTACATCCAAATTGCAAGGAGAAGGAGAAGCAGCAAATGTATCAGCCTTCCGTATACATGAATTCACAATTAGAGTAAATGGATCTGATAATACCTTGCCAGCATCTGTAACTGCTTCAACTGCTTCAATACTTGTTCCATAAAGGTTTCCATGAACTGATGCAGATTCAAGGAATTTCCCATCTTTTATTTCTTTCACCATTTTACTTCTTTCTGTGAAGTGGTAATGAACTCCATCTACTTCCTTCTCCCTTGGAGCTCGTGTTGTGTGACTTACAGAAAACCCAAAGGTTGATGGAAATTCCTTCATAAGTTTGGATATTAGGGTACCTTTACCAACTCCAGAAGGGCCACTGATTACAATTGGCTTTGGGCCATCACCTCTGACCCCCTTGCTCCAGGCAACCACCTCTGTGCCAAGTATCTTATTCTGCTCTTTGATAAAAGGGGTGCTCACCTACCAGATTATGCAAATATAAAAGAAAATTCATAAAAAAAGAAGTAGAGTATGAAAAAAAAAAAGCAACTATATTATAAATCATATGTAGATTAAAGACATCAGGGATTGTCATGTGAGAAAGCTTCTGGCACAAAACTTCAGATCCTTGTCACTAATACAAGGATATTAGCATCCATAAACCTATTAACTAGTTACAGCGTTGGATGCAAATGAACTCTAAATGGATTTGACATACACCAAATGTATAAGATCTGCCCTAGAAGCCGTTTTCATGATATTGTTTGTGAATGTAGAATTCAATCCCTTAAGAACCCATTTTTCATCATGTTCATTGCCGGCCCTTAAGCAGTCAGAGTTTCGAAGAGTGCTTCAGATTATTAATCAGTGTCATGTTCTGTATTTGTTTCCTTGGAGTGGTCGCACGTAAAATACCAGTACAGATTACATGATCCATACACCAATGAAGAAAAAAGAACATTCTGACTGAAAAAGATAGTGTGCTTGTTAAAATTGTGTTTCCTTTAGAAGAAAGGACAAATCATGCGATGCATTACATACATTGAAGGAAAGGCTCTATCTTACAAAATCTCATAACCATCACAAATGAAATAGAGGTTTTACATTCCTACATATGAGAAAACAGTCTGTAGAATTCAAACCTCAAGAAACCAGGTGCTGTCATCCAGTGGAGAGTCCCTCATAAGAATCAATATCCGATCATTATTCAAAAGAACAGCTGAGTGACCTTTAGATGGCACAGGTTTCGTACCCAATACGGTAGGAATCGACCTATCAATTCAAGTAAAATTGGTATTCCAACTCCAAATACAAACCGAGAACAATGAAAGACAAGGTAAGAGCTGCTCATCTCACCATATTCCCGTTAACTTATCGAAAACTTTGACATTCATCGACAACTTGGCTCCATCATCAGATCCTCCAATAACATACTAAGCATACGCATACAGACAATTATTTTTTGCAAGATCTAAACTATTCCACATACATTAAGCTAATGAAGAATGAGAATTAATCTATTATATTCACTCACTATGTTGTCGCCTATGGCTGTAGCTGTCTGATAGCCTTGGGATTCTGAATCACACTGAAGAGGTGAAAATTTATCAAGTCCCTCTACAAGGTATTCCGGTGCTTCTTCCCCCTGATAACAAATCTCAAACAGATCAACTTTCCATGACCCACATATTTCAGATCATCACAATGACATGATGCCTTAAAACAGAAAGCCATCATCACAGAGAAAGCAACACAACCATAAATGATAAAAATTAAATCACCATGAAAAGATGTCCTTTGTCTTCAAATCGATCTTCTACCCTGCCATAAAAAAGAAAACATAGCAAAATCCAATTAAAACGAAAGCAAGTGCAATCCCTTAATAATGCTCACACGCATAACAAGCTACAATGAATATAAAATAGACAATACCATCAAACATACATATACTGAAGCAAAGAAGTTGCTTTATTTTTGCATGTAAAGCAGACAGGGGGTATACTGAAAAGGCCAGATCTACAGTCTCAAGTGTGAGAAGAAACATGAATTCTACCAGAGAGAGAACAACCCATACCAAAAACCAAAAGCTAAAACCAAACATCTTCATGTCTATTCTCGTAACCTCCTTAATTCTAAGAACTCAATATCAAGTCATTGCCAAGATTAAGAAAATCAAGATCCAATGCCACAAAAACTTTCGTTTTAGAAAACGAAAAGATCTTTAACAATCAGAACAAAGCATCCAACTTTGAACAGCTTGAATCTTCCTTAAACAGAGATTTAGAATAGATATAGAGAAGAGAAAACGATTGGGAAAAAGGGAGGGAAAAAAAAAAAACATTTTTTTTTTCCGCAATAGCAACAAAAACACCTAGAAATCTGAAGAACAACGAGAAAACCCGTTGGCAGAACCCCGAAAAATCGCCCCATGGAAAATAAACGGAATCTCGAACGGAAAAAAACAGAAAAAAAAGAGAAAAATGTAATAAAACCAGGTAGAAAAGAGAAGCTCACCTGGATCTACCTGAGATCTCGGGATTCAGGAATCTCCTGAGGGTAAAATCAAAATATATTGGTCTCAAAATAGACTAAAAAGAGGAAAAAAAGATTTTCCTTGGCTTCAGGTCAAGAGGCACTGGTCTCCAGGAATGTACTCAATATAGCAAAAACTATGCTTTTCTTTTTTAGCCTTCTCCCAGCTCCGAACACTCTTCGCGTTGGGCTTCTGTTGGCTAAAAAGAACCAATAAGAACGAACAAATCGAATAAAACCGCAGGCCTTCTCAGGCGATCGCACTAACATCATCAATAGAGCGGCACTTTTTATAGACCTTGTCCCCACCTAGGGGCTCCTCTCCCTCCCTCCCTCCCTCTTTCTCTTTCTCTCACCGTCTCTCCGGTTCACCCAGACCGACTTGTGCGAACACCACGCCTTGCTACAGTAACTCACCCGAGCCGTCAAACCACTCAAAGAAAAAGAGGAAAAAAAAAAAATCAGGTGTCACGCGCCAATCACTTTGTTTCGTTCGATGGCATATTTTACGATGCCAATTCGAAGGGAGCAATTAGAATACACCACACCAGCTGAATGGTTTTTTTTTTTTTAAAGCATTTTTTGAGTTATGTGAGCATTTTTCACTTAATTATTGGTTTTATAAGAAAAGATTAGATTTATTCTATTACGTAAAATGGTATATGTATAGAATTTTTGGAAAATTTTGGTATTGAGCCTAAGTAAAATAAGAGCAATACATATTTACTAATATTTAATACTAATTTTATGAACATGTAATATATATAAATTAGTATTTTGTTTTGCATGTTATGCGCTAGGAAAGAAAGGAGGGAGGAGGGGGGGGCGTTTAGGTCCATGGAGAGAGAGAGAGGGGGGGGGGAGCGGAGGCAGGGGAGAGGGTTGGCTAGAAAATTTTTGAGAAAAGTAAAGGGTGTCATATTTTAAGAGAAAAAATAGATATAAGTATGGTAAAATTATTTTTTGATAGATGGACTTGTAAATAGCAAGCTACATGGCACAGGATAATTTTTCTTTAAATACTCTTAACATCTCAAAATGCTTATAAAAATGGCAATGAATCTCAAGTCATTTGGATGCAACAGTCCAACTTGACATCAAAGATGAAAAAATATCATAGCTATGGACTATATATATTTAGACCACATAAGATTGTACTCTTAGGTTTCAGCTTTCTCTGGTCATTTGAGGAGCTTCTCTTATATGTGGTATATTTATTTAAACTACCATCCATCCATACTTAGATTTAAAGATAAAATCATCAAGAAATTCTTGAATGTGCATTATTTTTTTAAACAAAAAAAATAATATTTCTTGTAAAATCAATAATTAAGTAGGTATTCTCTAAAAAAAATTATTTTAAAGAAATGATATATAATGATAGCTGTCCTAAAGATCCCGAAGAGATTTAACACATTATACATATTAATAATATAAAAAAATAGTTATTATATCTGACCATTGTCATGTGAATCAAAATAATAATTATGATTTGGCATTTGTACCTTTTCTTTCTTCAATAGCAAAATTTTTATTTTAAAAGTCTAAATTTTTTTTGCTTAAAATTATTATTTTGTAATACTATCATTACAATGACTGATCTAATTTACAATAGATGTTATTTCATATTAATATATGTTATCTGAATATAAAATAACTTTAAATAATATTAATGAAACAGATAACAAAACTTATGGTCATCATAACAGCCAATAATAAATTAGATACGGTCCATTCAAAAACAGCACTATTGTAACCTTGTTGTGAACCGGCGATCCAACCGGTTCAAACTTTTACCTGGAAGTGGACGAAGGTTCCCTAGGGGCATCGATGCAGGGACCACCGAGGGGAAGGGCAAGTGGACTTAGTGGACTGTTGGTGTTAGCGTTATGTGGACAGGACAACTGCATCCTTTCTGGGTCCAACTAGCCAAGTTGGACCGGGAATTGAGTTCTTTCCCTAGCGGCAAGGTACCAGTCTGAACTCATGTGACCCCTAGTTGAGTCGGTGGGACTTCTTTCTCTCTTTGGAATGAAAAGACCTTGAAGTCTATATAGTCTTCCTTTTTTCTTATAACATCCACACAGACACGTTTGGCTCGAAAGAAAAAAACAATAATAATAATAATTTAAAAAAATAATTTTTAAAAATAAAATTTTAATATATTTAATTGATAATAAAAAAATATTTTTTATAAAATAATTTATATTTGATTGAGAATCTATTTTTTTGAAAAAAATTATGAAAAATACCTATCGTTTGAGTTAAACCCATTCCTACCGAAATTTAGCCTGGCATCTTATCCCAAGACGGTCCCGTGATGGCCAATCTTTAACCAGCCAGTCGATATTTTAGGCTGCATAAGTGAACTCCAGAGTCCGTAACATGCTGCAGACCTCGTCCAGATGAGTTTGGTGGCTGACCATGAAAGCAGCCGGGATCCTTCATTTGGTGGCTGGCTCCAATCGAGCTTTCTTTTTGATGAACTTGAACCGTGAGGGGAATTGCCTAAGCAGCTGGCTAAATATTCAATTCTTACATAATCTGGTCTGACTGACCTTGAAATTGATGGAATCCCCATCTAACTAAATTTTCCTCAGGCCAAATTTCTTCATTACAGACTGGATCTCATGGCAAGAGCCACAGATCGGCAGAGCTTTTCTCTAGACAAACTTCTATGCCCTACGGGGGGTAACAGATCTTGACTTTATGATATTTGAAATCTTGTGCGCACAGAACAAAGTCAACAGAGGGACCTCATTTTCAAATTAGCCACTTGCAAGCCATCTCGAAACTCCTGATTGAACTCCTTGCAGTCGCCCACGAGGCTCCTTCCGGTCAAACTCTCCCTAGTTGCAAAAAAAAATTCTTTTTGGTCAAACTCCTTGTAGTCGCCCACAGGGCTCCTTCTGGTCGAACTCCCTCCAGTCATCAAGAAGAGTTTCTTTCGGTCGAACTCTCTACAGTCGCCCAAAAGGACCCTATCATCTATGCAAATTCAACCCCTAGTTTGGCATCAGTCAATCCACATGCAGACGACCTCGGAGAAGTCTGAACTTCTTTAGAATTTTTGTAATGCAGAGCCCTTCACTATTGATAGATGCTCCATCCGAACTCCAGTCATAGATCTTCAACAGACTGACATGTCGCGACAATGGACACCATCTTCTATAACAAATTTCACATGATCTCGGACGGTCCACTACCAGACAGTTATGGCTGTCACCATCAGTTTATTACGAGCTCCGTCTATATAAAGGATCCTCCAAATACGCTTATCTCTAAGCTAAAAAAACTTCGCTAAAATTTTCTCCATTTTTATGAATAGAGAACTGACTTAACCATCGAAGGATCTTGCCAGAGACACCCCACCTTCGATTTGGACTTATTTTGTAGGTCTCGGTGGCAATCTCATCTTCCTTAACTCTAGCTAATTCCAGCGTCTGCAGTTTTTTGCACCAACAGAATTGGCGCTAGAGGAAGAGCCTTTGAGCCCTTATTCTAAAAGAAGTGCTCAGTTAATCTTGTTTACTTCTTTCCCTTGATCCTTTAAGATTCATCTCCGTTTGATCTTTGTCAGTTTCAGAGATGTCCCCAAAGAAGACAACCACCCAGTGATCCACCACCTCCATCATCAGATCTGAGCCAGACCCGCCTGCTCCAACATCATTATCAGCACCTTAGCCTTCTCCACTGGCGGCCATGATGGATCCAAAGTAATTTAACCTACTGATGCAATAGGTTCGAGGCCTCACCGAAATGATGCAGGCCATGCAATAGCCCCCGACGATAGCCCCACCAGAGTTTCAAGAATTGGCCCAAAGAAGGCATACTTGGGTTAGCAGACCCATTACTCTGGAGAAGAAAAAATAAAAAGCAGAATATCCTGGTTCTGACTATGATTGCTCTTTGGAGGAGACCTTCCTCATCTACAGTCGAAAGCCCTCTGAGGTTCACAATCGAGATGATGCTCTTGATCAGAAGCTTCAGAACATGAACTGATGGATTGAGAAGCTCTGCCATGTCACTCCAGTCCACCATGATGACATCTCCACCGATTTTCTTTTTCTACCTAAATCATGTAGGAGCCCATCCCACCAAACTTCAAGCTTTCTCAATTCGAGAGCTACGATGGAACTACCGATCCGATCGATTATCTAAAGGCCTTTCAGACCATAATGCTACTCCATGATGTGCTGGACATTATTTTATATTGAGCTTTTCCATCTACTCTGAGGGAGCAGCAAGAAATTAGTACTCGATGCTTAAGTTGGGTATGATCTTCTTCTTCAACCAAATGAGCTATCAGTTTGTAGCTCATTTTGTGAGCAACCAACATCCAAGGTGAGGCTCGAACTTCCTCATCAATAATAAGTAGAAAGAAGGAGAGTCCATCTGAACTTATGTCAACCGCTTCAATGCTGCTACCTTGAAGTTTCGAAATATGGATCAATCTATTGCTATGGCCGTACTAAAGGGTTGTTTTCAGAAGAACGATCTTTTGTTCTCCCTAAAAAAAAAGTATCTCAAAAATTTTGCTGATATGCTGGTGTGGGCTGAAGGTTACGTCCGAGCTGAAAAAGTCTTCAAGCAGAAGGACGATGAAACCGTAAGAGAGCAGCAAGCAGGTGAATCTAATAAGCCCATACTTGAAGAAAAGCCGAGTAAAGCTCAGTCATGCTCTAGAACTTCTTTTGAGCATAGGTGAACCCGAACTGCTCCCCGAGCTTGTTGGCAAAAGAATCCTGACCGAAGGGCATGGCAGAATTCTCCCCTCAGAAGATTCCACAACTACTCCTCCCTCAATGCTCCCAAAATCTAGGTGTTGATGAAGATCAAGGAGCAGCTGCCGAGGCCTAAAAGATGCACACTCATCCTGACAAGTGCAATCCAAATAAATACTGTCTCTATCATTGTAACCATGGTCACGATACTAAAAAATGTATCCAGCTCCAAGATGAGATCGAGGAGCTTATCAGGCGATGCCAGCTTGATCGATTCCTTCGATGTCGGCCTGAAGCAAGAGAAGATTGATCAAGAGCACCACCACTATCAGAACCACCAAAAAGAGAGGAGCAACAAGGAGATCGGCTATCCCTCAACATCATCAATATCATCTCTGAGAGACTTCAGTGGGGAGAAGCCAGTGGATCGGTGAAGTTGGTTAAGAAGCAGAGAACTGAAGAACCCATTGTCTTCACCGAAGAAGATGCATAGAGGTTCAATTTTTCATAACGACACAGTTGTAGTTTCTTTAAACATTGCTGACTATGATGTACACCATGTTCTTATTAATAATAGAAGCTCTATCAAAATCTTATTTTATAATGCTTTTTTCAAAATATTTATATCTAATAATTGGTTAAGATCAATAAATTCTTCATTGGTAGGCTTCACTGATGATGCTATGCCAATTGAAAGGGTAATAACATTAACTATGACTGTAGGATAATATCCAAGACAATCCAGGGCTCAGGTGGACTTTCTAATAGTAAAAGCTCCATCTGCTTACAATGTAATTCTCGACCGACCTAGCCTAAATGCACTTCGAGTGGTGGTGTCGACTTATTATTTAAAAATAAAGTTTCTAACAAGTTACGGAATTGGAGAAGTCAAAGGAGAGTAAGCTCTGGCAAGGCGTTGCTACTCAATTACTTTACAAAGAGGCGTACAATCAAACCCTTATCCAGTTGATGGACTGGATGTCCGGGATGATCTTACTGAAGAATGGGAAGAACCTATGGAAGATCTTGTCTCAATCCCTTTGAATGATGGAAACAAAGAGCACACGGTGCAGATCGGCTCCAATCTAGAAGAAGAGGTACGAAAGCAGCTCATCCACTTTCTATAGAGTAATGCAAATGTCTTTGCTTGCATTCTCGTAGATATGCCTGGAATAGATGCTGAAGTCATGGAACATGGTCTGGCCATTGATCCCAAATATCAGTCGGTAAAAGAGAAAATGTGCTGCTATACTTCAAAGAGATGAAAGGCAATTATGGAAGAACTCGATAAGCTCCTCAAAGCCAAGTTCATTTGAGAAGTCTCTTATCCGAATTGGGTCTCCAATATAGTTTTTATTAAGAAGACAAACGGCAAGTAGAGAATGTGCATAGACTTTAAAAAGTTGAACAAAGCCTGTCCAAAAGATAGCTATCCCCTGTCTAGAATTAATTAACTGATGGATATAACTTTGGGCCATGAACTCCTCACTTTTATGGATGCCTTCTCTGGCTATAACTAAATTCGGATGGCATCGAAAGATGAGAAGAGGATCATTTTTATTACTGATCGTGGTCTCTATTATTATAGGATCATGTCTTTTGGACTCAAAAATGTAGGAGCAACTACCAGCACCTGGTGAATAAGATATTCAAGGAGCAGATTGGCCACAACATGGATGTTTATGTAGATGATATGTTTGTCAAGAGCCAAACTTCAACAAATCATATAGCCGACCTTGAGGAGACCTTCAGTACCCTTTGGAGATACAAGATGAAGTTAAATCCGATCAAGTGCACCTTCGGCGTGACTTCAAAAAAGTTCTTGGGGTTTATGATGTCAAGGCATGAAATCAGAGCAAATCCGGATAAGATTTGGGCCATTCAAGAGATGACTGCCCCAAAATTAATAAAGAAAGTCTAGGGCCTAACAGAAAAGATGACAGTTCTGAATCACTTCGTCTCAAAGTCGATCGAACGATGTATGCCCTTCTTTCAAGTTCTAAAATAGCCAAAGAAATTCTGCTAGACCGTCGAATGTCAGCAAGTATTTGAAGAACTCAAAAACTATCTCAGCTTACCTCCCCTATTGGCAAAATCCAAACCAAGAGAAGAACTATTTTTATACCTGATGGTCTTCCCAGTGGCCCTTACAGCTGTCTTAGTCAAAGAAGAAACAAAAGTCCAGCGGCCGATCTACTATATGAGCCAGGTCATGAGGGATGTTGAGACTAGATATACTAAGTTAGAAAAACTAACTTATACTCTACTGATTGCAGTCCGAAGACTCCGACCTTACTTCTAAGGGCATACTATAATTCTTCTTACTAATCAATCAATCAAGATAGTTCTTCATCGAACAGATGCCTCCAAAAGAATCGCAAAATAGGTAATTGAGCTTATGAAGTTTGACATCAACTTTCAGCCTCGATCGTTAATTAAGGCTCAAATATTGGTAGATTTCATAGTAGAGTGTACTATTCTGAATGAGATCGAACTTGAGGAGAATGAAATCAATATTCCAGGGTTGCAGCCAAACTTCCCTTAAGAAAGAGCAGACCTCCTAGAAGGCTTCTAAATGCTGTATGTGGATGGTTTATCTAATGCTTCAAGTGCAAGCACTGGGCTGATCTTAGTTAACCCAGAGGGAGTTATTATCGAATATGCACTGTATTTTGAGTTTTCTGCAACAAACAATGGGATAGAATACGAAGCTTTGATCGCAAAGTTAAGAATAGCCGAAAAACTAAAAGTAGATCGGCTCCAAGCTTATAGTGACTCTGAATTGATGGTGAGACTAGTTAGATAATTATGAAGCTCGAAAGAAAAGCATGATGAAATATCTCGAGAAAATGAAGAATCTTATTTTTGTCTTTAGCAATTTTGACATCAAGCAGATTCTGAGAGCAGAAAATGCTAGGGCCGACCTGCTTTCTAAATTGGCCATATTGGCTCCAACTAAACTGCCTAAGGAGGTCTTCTTTGAAGTTCTAAAACATCCAAGTTTGGAGGAGCTGCAGTCCGTGATGTAGGTCGACCATGAACCTAGCTAGATCGACCCACTAGTTGCTTATCTCAAGAATAGAATTTTTCCTTATGATCCAAAAAAAGCTCGAAAACTTAGAAATCAAGCCTTTCGGTATGTTCTATATGAAGGCAAGTTATATAAAAGATTGTATTCTTTACAACTCTTGAAATATATCCGACCTTCTGAAGCTGATTTTGCATTATGAGAAGTGCATGAAGGAATCTGTAGAAGTCATCTAGGGGCTAAATTTTTATCTTATAAACTGCTTCGATAGGGGTACTATTAGATGATAATGTACCATGATTCTATAGAGTATGTCAAAAAATATGATCGATGTCAAAGGAATGCAAGTATTCAAAAATAACCGATCTTTGAGCATCCTGTGGCCATTTGCACAATGGACAATGGACATACTCGGACCTTTTTTCATGGCATCTGGATAGTGCAAGTTTCTTCTAGTGGTAATTGACTACTTCACAAAATGGATGGAGGCCAAATCTTTGGCAAAAATCATAGAAGTGAAGGTGCAGGACTTCATATGGAAGTCAATTATTTATAGATTTAGCCTACCTCGAATCCTTATAATAGATAATGGATGATAGTTTGCTAAAATAAAATTTGCCAAGTTCTATGAAGATTTGAATATCTCATATAATTTTACATCAGTAGTCCATCCACAAGCAAATGGTGAGGCCAAGGTAACCAACAAGATCTTGTTGCAAGATATTAAAGCAAGACTCGAAAGAGCGAAGAAAACTTGGGTGAACGAACTCTATTACGTACTCTAGACATACCGAACTATCCAAAGATTGTCAGTTGGGGAGACTCCATTTGCCTTAGTCTTCGAAACAGAAGTAGTCATTCTGATAGAGTTCAAACTACTGTCAGCACGGATTGTGGCCTTCAATGAACAACACAACTTATAGGACCTTAGGGCTAACCTTGACTCGTTGGAGGAAAAGTGAGAAGAAGCTCAAATTCGGATGGCAGCCTACAAGCAGAAAGTAGTCTGCTACTATAATTTCAGGATTAGAGGTAAAGCATTCAAAGTGGGGGACTTGGTACTTCGGTGAGCGACTGTCTCATAACCTCAAAATCAAGAAAAACTCCTCCCAAATTGGGAAGGCCCATATAAAATTAAGGAAGCCATCCGGCTTGGTACTTATTATCTAAAAGAGCTCGAAGGAGCTAATCTTCCACGATCATGAAACTTTGAGAACTTACAAATATACTATCAATGATTTTATCTTAATAAAATTTCTTTGCTTTAATATCTTTGTCCGTGATATAAAATTGTGATGATAGGAAATGACTTTCTGAACTTTGTTACTAAACATGACCGACCGTATCAGGAATAGCAGGAGGACCTCGTCCTGGCATAGAGGAAGACCTTTGATTATTTAAGATAGGAGGAGGAGAAAGACCCTTACAATGGTCCTTTCATGCCCCTATGACCTTGTTAGGGATAGAAGGAGGATCTCATCCTAACAAAGATAAAGGCCAATCCTATTAGGAATAGAAGGAGGACCTCGTCCTGACAAAGGGATAAGAAAAAGATCAATCATGTCAGAAATAGAAGAAGAATCTCATCCCGATATGGATGAAGACCTCTGATTATTTAAGATAAGAGGAAGACTGAGGCCCTTACAATGGCCCTTTCGTATCCCTACAATCTTGTTAGAAATAGGAGGAGGATCTTATCCTAACAAAGATAAAGATCAATTTCGTTAGAAACAGGAAGAGGACCTCGTCCTTATAGGAGGATAAGAAAAGACCAACCATATCAGGAGCAAGAGAAGAACCTCATCTTGATATGAATGAAGATCTTCAGTTATTTAAGATAGGAGAAGAAAAGAGACCCTTACAACGACCCTTTCATGCCTCTACGACCTTGTTAGGAATAGGAGAAGGATCTCGTCCTAATAAAGATAAAAGTCAATCCAATCAAGAATAGGAGGAGGACCTCATCCTGACAGGAGGATAAAAAAAGATCAATCATGTCAGAAATAGGAAAAAAATCTCATCTAGATATGGATGAAGACCTCTGATTATTTAAGATAGGAGGAGGAAAGAGGTCCTTACAATAGATCTTTCATGCTCCTACGATCTTATTAGGGATAGGAGGAGGATCTCGCTCTAATAAAGGTGAAGATAAATCCCATCAAAAATAGGAGAAAAATCTCATCCTGATAGGAGGACAAAGAAAAGACCAACTAGATTAAGAATGGAAGGAGAACCTCATCCTAATACGGATAATGACTTTCAATTGTTTAAGACAAGAGGAAGCATTTTTCAACAGTCATTCGATAAGAGATGAGGTGAAGGAAATGGTAAAATTAATAGACGTCAAATCCATGCAAGTCAAAGAGATAATTGAAGAAAATATAATTATATTAAAGCTAAAGTCCGTTACAAAATAAAGGTCTATAAGATCATGTACAAAAAAAAGAGAGAAACAAGGTCCTAAGAGGGCCCAGGATCTTCAAACTTTGGGCTACCGACGCCAGCCATCACAAAAGACTTCTTCAAGCTAGTAATTTTTTCCTCAAGATCCTTCATCTTTAGCAGACTCTCTACAAACATCATGTCAGTCCATCGATAATTATCCTTAGATTCTCGCAACTATCTTCTTAGGACTGCTGACTCGGCCTTCGTATCCTTAATAGCTTGCTGCTCATAAGTCAGTTGGATCTTTAGTTGTTGAAGCTCGATCGATTCTTTTACGTATACTGCTGTCAGGTTCTCCAAAGAATTCTTTAAGGAAACAAGTTCGTCTGATTCTCTGTTCGAGTTGGTCTCTGCCCTCTCCACTAATTGCCTTTTAAGATCAGCTATCTTCTCGTCCGCCTTTCAAAGTTGTTGATGGGGATCAGCAATTTCATCACTCCAGCTAAGCTTGTAACTCTTGTATGAAGCTTCGACAACATGAAACTGGTTTTCGAGTTCTGGAAATCTCAACCAGTCCTAGCTATACTTTTCTCGACTAGTAGACCATGATGAGCTTCCTTCCAATAATTAAATTTTCTCCTTTGCTGCATTGAGTTCAACCTTGAGGGAGCGAGCTTTGGCCGTTAAAAACCAAGACTTCTCATTGGCATGCTTCTTGATCTCTTCAAGCCCAACTTCAAAATTTCTTTTCTTTCTAATATAATCCATGGAGTTCTTCTTTTGCACTTGGCATAGGCGAGTGACCTCGATCATCAGCTCCAAACAACTTTTCTTTGATCTTAGAAGCTCATCTTTAGTCTTTTTCAGTTTCTTCTTCAGATGATGAACTTTTTTCTTCAAGTTCCTAATCATGGACTTCAGAGGAACACCTTGAGGTAGTGGCTCAGCCTTGGCCGAAGGTGATAGGTCATGGCTTTGATCACTAGAAAGATTCTGAATAATACACACCATAGCACAAGTATAAAGAGAAGAAACATATTTTCATTGCTCAAAATGGTTTGAGTACATCAAATAAAAAAGAAAGAAAAAATATAATTATCAAAAATTATTTGATCTCGGATGGCACGGTAGTAGTTGAGGTCGGTGCATTTCCTGCAATCTTAGGTTCGGGAGTTGATCCGGGGGCTGCTGCTGTAGGCTCAAAAGCTTCAGGGGTAGGTTTGGCCATGGGAGAGGCAGTACCAGCATCGGAGGGACCTACTTCTTCATCAGGCTCATCTGTCAGAAGGTCGAGGTCCACATCTGAAAAATTTTTTGCAACTCTTCTCATGCAGATCTCGAACCCCTCTAGGAAAGCTTTTCGGGCAAAAGTGATCTTGATGTCCTCTATGGCCTTGGAGGACTTGAAGACTTCGACAGCCCACTCCCATTTAGCACTGATCTCCTCTTCAAGCTTCTTCTCCTCTTCTGCAAGAGTCAAAGCAGCCTTCAGTCCTGCCGCTGCTTCTTCTTCCTTTCACAGCGCTTTCCAAAGGTGCTCAACTTTTGAAGATTGAACCTCCGAGGCTACCTTCAAACAATCAACCTCAACTCAAACCTTCTTAGTCTCCACCTGAGCCTCCTAAAGGGCTTTAGAAGCCTTGGCCTGGCAGAGATCTACTATCTTCGAATGGGCAAACAAGTAGTGCCCCAACTGTAGAATAGAAGAAAATCAAGTCAAAACTTCAAAAGTATACTTTACCTTCAATTAAGATCGGGAAAAATCAAGTACCTTGAGGTAAGCAGCGAAGGACTCGTCGAACCTCTCTACATTCTCCATCTAGATCATCTTGTCGATGATATGCAGAAGGATACTGCCCTCCATCAGAGATTGGACGACCTCTTGATCGTTCAAAGAATCTTGCCCTTGGCCAGAGCTCTCGTCGCTAGAGCGCCTGACTTTTCTTCTGACCTTTTTGGCGATGGCGCTTTTATCCTTTTTCTTCTTCTTCTCCATAACCTTCCCTTGCTCAGGAGGTGCAAGGGGAATGGCTGCATCGAGCATGGTTGGGCTCGACACTGCCACATCGGGTTCTCGGATAGGCATGGCTTGGATCAACATGACCGAGGTTAGCTCTTCAGTGCGAGCCTTCTTCGATGGTTCTTCAATAGAACTGCCCTTCCTCTTAAGAGATTTGATCTCTTTGGACAAGTGATTGTGTTCTTCCGGAGTCATTTCTACAACAGAAGTAGTTAAAATCAGAAGAAAAATAATGCATGATCAATTGGTTATGGAAGACTACCTATCAGATTAAAGGGGCTGAGACCAAGGTTAAATAAAGTTTGATTGTCCAGAAGTCCGAAAATCAAAGGAGCTCGATAGTTCTTCAGTCTATCGGCCGAGTCCCAATCTTCTTTCTCAAGTCCGAGAGCTTGGTGGGCCAAATTCCTAATATCCCTCCAAGAAGGAAGTCCTAATTCTAAGAAGGGATCCGAAATAAAGAAAATTTTTTCTTTCAATTGTGAATAGAAGAAGGAGCACCCTTAAGCAACCCCTCCTTGTCAAACTAGAGAGAGACATACTATCAATCTTTGACGATAGTGTTAGATATATGTGCCCTAGAAGCCAGAATTGGCTGACACTTGTAATACACTTCTAGGGGCAAAATTATAATTTTGACTATAATTAATAAAATGGGTTATTTTCTATCACACCTGTGTATTTAGTGTCTGTGATACATCCTTTGAGTTAATGGTAATGATAATTCATATTTTCAAGAGTTGAAAATTTAAGACATGAATAATCATTATTAACTCATAAACAGCTCCCGACCATAGGATCATCACGAGGATGGTGACTGATCTGGAAGGTTGGTGTACGATCGCTTCTCTTTAGTAGATGAGTCTTGAGTCTACGGTGTGGAGACACCGGAGCGAGAGTACAGGTACTCGTTAGAGAACGAGGGCACTGAGCGTGACCACCTCGAGTAGTCATTAGGAAGTCTACCTTCTCGTCAATGACTGACTCGATGCTGCAGTAGTGTGTCTGGTTCTTTGACCTGAGATGCATCGGCAGTTCACCTTGAGGGTGTTATAGTTTGACTACACCATTACTCGGTCTCCTAGCCATATGGAACCCTGAGGTGTATGTTGGCTATAGCATGTTCATTGTAGGAACTGGATTGCATCAAGATGGGATCTATCTACCTCGGTGGTAGAGGAGCAGCCCTATGATAATCATGAGAATCAAGTCCTGAAGCCCATGGCCATGGCAGAGTGAAATAATAGAAAGAGTTTCTATTTAGATTTTCACATTGGACTCGAATCGAATGATTATATCATATGACAGAGACTAGGGTTTGACGAGTTTACCTTAACCCTAATCTGATCGGGGCTCAAGATAGAAGAACTTAATCACACAGGTAGCTGCACCAAGAGGTTCGCATTCAGCTCTGATGGGTTGCCACCATATACTGCTAGGTGTCACTGGTGGATTTTGGGAGCAATTAGAATGATTTAGATGATCGATCATTCTAGCTGTTCGAATCAGAAGAGTTCTGATCCATCGAAAGGAGTTTCGATGATGTCTATGATAGAGATCATGACATATCCCATTACCATACAGAACTGAACCTAACTGGGTCACACAAACAAGGGTTTGAATCTGGTGATCATCAATTGAACTGATCTAGTTCAATTGATCTGAATGAGATTCAATTAGGTTCAAGGAAATCGTGCTAGCACTCGATTGAACCTAACGTTCTTCTTTTACTATCATAAATAAGTTGTCCTGACTGAGCCAAAGGAGTTTGTGCTCAATCAGAGGCCTTCATATGGTCTAACTGGAGGTTGTCCAAGTTAGAGAAGGTTGTCTTATTTTATAAGACATTGACCTGCCATTTTTGGTCACCTGCCATTTCTTGGTTCCTTTGACTTTGGTCAAAAGTTGACCTTTGACTGGTCAAATGTTGACCATAGACACTTTGACTTTTGTCCACGTGTCATGCACCTATTGGAGAACTGGTGGGGGCCTGTCCCCCTGCCAGAACCTGGCAAGGAGGAGGGCGCACGCCACCCTAGGCGTGCGCCCAAGTTGGAGGCGCCTTGGAGTCCTTGTTGGACAAGGACTCCACCTCCCTTTTGGATTCCAATCAGAGTTCTACTAAGAATCCAGTTTGACTGGTCTTAGGCGCCCTCTAAGGAGGAATCCAGGGGTCTCTATTCCAACCAATCAGATTTAGATCTGATTTCACAAAGGGTTGTGATTGGTTGAGAGGAAGAGGAGTTGGATCACGCTTAGTCTATAAATAAGACCCTGCGCCCAACTCAGATTCAATGCTAATGCAATTAGAATAGAGATTTCCCACGCCCCAAGGCTGCCTCTCCCCTCTTCCTCCATGCCTAAACTTCTCCTCCTTCTCCTCTCCACGTCCAAAAGAGTTTTGGACTTAGGTTGGTGCGTTCCAGATCAAAAGAAAGGCGATCAAAAGAAGAAGGCTGCACTGCTGCAAAGGACGACTGCTGATCTTCAAAAGGAGTTTTGAAGATCCTCCAGATCAGATCCAGATCTGATTTTTGGAGGCATGATAGAGAAGAAGAGGATCTCCAGATCCAACCCGAGTGGATACCGGTAGAGGCCAGGCGCTTGCGTGGCTAGATCCAGAACCTTCCGCTGCAATCAGGATCATCTACAGGGTAATAGGATTACCCAAATCAGGTAAATTAAATTTGATTTAATTTATCTTATTTTATTTTATTTATTAAAATAATAAGAATCAGATCTGAAACATATCAAGATCTGATTGGGATCAAGAGAAAAATTTTTGAAATATATCTCTTGATCTGATCAGATCTGGACGAACCTGGACCGGGAAATCAGGATTTCCCTTCAACTGGTATCAGAGCCATGGTTCTAAATTGTTTAGATCTGATTTTAATTTTATTTTAATTAGAAAATAAAGTGATTTCAGATGTCACATGAGATGTGATCAGATCTGAAATCAGAAAAATTAAAATTAAATGATTTGGATCTAAGAACATGAAGATATGCATGACTAGTTCTAGAATAGAATAGTTCTATAGAATAGTTTTGCATGTCTTTGATTTAATCTGATTAAATCATATTTTAGATCTTCTTATTTACTATTTTTTGATATTATAAGTGTTATAATAACATCTGATAAACAGCAAATAAAAATTATTTAATTTTAAATATCATATGAGATATGATTAGATGCATGTCTAGACTAGTTGTAGAATAGTTCTACATAATTGTCTAGATTAGAATTTATTTTGATTAGATCAATTTAAATCTAATTTTTTAGATTATTATGAGATAATTTAGATCTGAAAATATGCATGATTTGATACATGAGATGTATGCAAAATATGCCATGATTAGATCTACTTTATATATGAGATATATGATATAGATCTGATATTGTTTTGTAGTATTGAATGTTCCTGATTAAGGCGTTCCTCTTGGCCGTCCGGTCATAAGAACGAAGAAGGGTTTAAAGGCCCTCTCTTCCCATTCGATGGGGTGTTCTTATGATGTGTAGGGGTGCTGCGTGTTCGTCCTTAATCAGAAACCCAAAACTTACTTTCTGCAAAACCCTAGATCCTGAAACCCTAGGATTTATTGTGCATATTTTGTTTATGAACCCAACTTAATTAAGAATTAAGTTTATGGAATATTAATTAGGTCTAAAATTGAGAATTTCAGATCTAAGACATATTCATAATACTGGGTTCGGGCTTGGGTAGCTCAATTAGGTCTAAGCGGTTGATCAAACCGAATCAAGAGTTGGTTAGATGGGATCAACAATGCTTAAATTGACCAGCCTAATAGGATTAAGTCTGGGTCAAGATCGAGTCACGATCAAGCAAGACCTAATTAGGCTCAGAGGTTAGAGTCTGGATTGTAGGCTAACCCAATTGGTTCTGACTCAACAATTTGGTGTCT